>JABUQX010142964.1:0-27500 GCA_015478945.1 Trachelipus rathkii | reverse complement strand
TGAGTGCCAATGAGTGCCAAGTGAGTGCCACATAGTGCCAAGTGAGTGCCACATAGTGCCAACTGAGTGCCACTTTTTTCAAGCCTTTTCTAGCCTCCCTGAGCCTAGAATAGCCCTAATATGGGTGTCTACCCCTAGGTTATAAGGTATGAGGATTCGATTGGTGTATATTACAAGTTGCTAGGATGCTTCCTACTATGAGTTAGTCTTTTTCTAACACTTATACACATACACTACGACACTTATACACACATTCACTATGACACTTATACACACTATGACACTTACATTAAACCATATACACTTACACTCACGCCCACACACAGATACACACTTACACTTACACTCACACACTCGATATTTTGATGCAAGTTCTCAACTTTGATGCAAGCCTCAACTTTGATGCCTCAACTTTGATGCCTCAGCATTGATGCCTCAACTTTGAAGGTTCATCTTTGATGACTCATCTTTGATGACGTCATCTTTGATACCATCTATATTGATGATTCATCTTTGATGAAATCACCTTTGATGGCTCATCTCTACGCCACATCATAGAACAGAGTTAATATTAATGTCTTCCCCTAGTTCATAATTGGAACACCAGGGCGCCGCATGCGCCCTCCGCGCAAAGACAGACAGCCCCGCACCCGCAGGTGCGATCCGCCGCGTTCCCGCCCGCCGCGTCCCCGCCCGCCGCGTGCGTTACCGCCGCCGCGTGCGCCCGCAGGCGCAATATTTCCGCGTTCCCGCCCGCCGCGTGCGCCCGCAGGCGCAATATTCCCGCGTGAATGAAAAATATATATATACTATAAGTCATTCATTTTTATTTACTTAAACATTTCAAATAATTTTTCATATATACTATGAGTCATTCATTTTTATTTCATACTTAAACATTTTTATTAAAAACATTTTCGCGAACCTAAAACTGTAACTCATTACAGACCTATTATTTAACACATATATTTATTAACATTATTTTTTACTTAATACTTTTAACTTACAAAATTTTATAAATTTTTAAAAATTGTATGTAAGAAGAAAAATCCAGAGTGTCTGATATATAATCATTTTATTTTACTACAATTGTACGAAATTTTATTATATTTATTAACATTACATACCTTAAAGCAGTAAATCAGTAAATCAATAGAGGTGTGACCTAACACCAAGGGGGGATTAGTATGCTTTTGTTTTACTGCTTTACTGCTTTAACTCATGTTTTACTGCTTTAACTCATGTTTTACTGCTTTAACTCATATGTTTTACTGCTTTAACTCATATATTTATTAACATTACATACCTTAAAGCAGTAAATCAGTAAATCAATAGAGGTGTGACCTAGCAACATAGGGCTTAGTATGCTTTTGTTTTACTGCTTTACTGCTTTAACTCATGTTTTACTGCTTTAACTCATATGTTTTACTGCTTTAACTCATATATTTATTAACATTACATACCTTAAAGCAGTAAATCAGTAAATCAATAGAGGTGTGACCTAACACCAAGGGGGGATTAGTATGCTTTTGTTTTACTGCTTTACTGCTTTAACTTTCTGCTTTACTGCTTTAACTTTCTGCTTTACTGCTTTAACTTTCTGCTTTACTGTTTTAACTCATATATTTATTAACATTATGTTTTTTATTTTGTTTTAATACTTTTTATTTATTTTATTATTATTTTTATTTATTTTTATTATTATTTTTATTATTTTTATTATTTTATTTTTATTATTTTTATTATTTTTATTATTTTATTTTTATTTTTATTATTATACTTAGTGTTATTTACTTCATGCCTATTGTTATTATTATTTAGAACACACATTCACTATGACACTTATACACACATTCACTATGACACTTATACACACATTCACTATGCCACTTACATTTACCCATAGACACTTACATTTACACTTATACACACGCGGTCACACACACACACACACACACACACACACTTACACTTATACACACATTCACTATGACACTTATACACACATTCACTATGACACTTACATTTACCCATAGACACTTACATTTACACTTATACACACACACACACACACACACACACACACACACACACACACACACACACTCACACACAGATTTACTTACACACGCAGATTTACTTACACTCACACACAGATTTACTTACACACGCAGATTTACTTACACTCACACAGATTTACTTACACTCGCAGATTTAATGTTTTAATTAAACACGTACATTTATATTACTCATTCAAATATAACTAAAATTATTTCAAAGTTTCTTAAAACTTCTATAATAAATCAATCATTATCTTTGAACAAAGAAATTATTATTATTAACTGTTAATACTTTTTGTTTATAAATTTTATAACTATCAAGTTTTAAAATAACTTTTACTAAAATTTTATGAAATTTTATTAAAAACATATATTTTACGTACCTTAAAGCAATAAATCAGTAAATCAGTAAGGTCAGCCCCTAGCACCCCTCTACACCAAGCTATGCCGCGTTATGTTCTATTGACTTACTGCTTTACATCATCTTTAGCCATGTAATAAGTATAAAATAACAAAATAAGTTCTTCTCTGCTAACATAACATTTATTTTATTAAAATCTTTTTAAGTTCTTATTTAAAAATAACAATTATTCACTTACATTTATATTATTCGCTCGATGTTAACTAAAAATATTTCAAAGTTTTTTAAATAATTCGGATTTTCTTTATTATTATTATTATTATCTATGTACATTGACAATCCATCACGAGAAAACACAACAACCCGCACTCCTTACAGATACGAAACTGACCTCTCTCTGTAAAATGTGTTGAAATAACTACTTCAGGCCTAAAATTAGGATAATCCTTTTTGTATCCCGGGGCGATTTAGACCTAATTCCAGGTCAAAATATATTTCAAACTGACCTTTTTCTGTAAAATGTGGTGCAATAACTACGTTAGGCCTAAATTTAGTCTTAAATTTAGGATAAGCCTTTTTGTATCCCAGGCTGATTTAAGCCTAATACCAGGTCAAAAGGTAATTTCAGTATAGACAAGAATCGAGAATCAATGTTATTATTATTTTATAAATATATTTCAAACTGAAACATGCTGAATCGGTAAGATCCTTTAAGCAGGTAAGAAGGAAATTTTACCTTTCTTGTGAGTGGCCGGAGTAATCCTTATCTCTATATGACCTCGTATGTGATTGGTCGAGAATTATTTTATCGCTTTTTTGGTTTTACGTATGTAAAAACATGTTTTTTTCATATCCTGAACCTTATCTGTGATTGGATGAAAATTATATTGAGGATGCGTGTTTTAGATCCAAACTCATTTTAAAATCATACTCGTTTTGGCTCTTAAGCGGTGCACAAGTTCTCTGGTTTGTAATAAAAGTGTTCTATTTTCACTAAGTGTATATCATGAACCACCTTAACATGTATACCTCAATACAAGACATTATCCAGTGGGAAATCAAGATCCCAGGAAGTAGGGTTTCATTCTTATATAAAAGAAAACCTGATGGATTTGAATTTTTCAAGTGTGCTACCCAATCACCCTGTTATAATACCAAGCGTATTTTCGTGAGTCCAGATGAATTACTTTGTATATGTAATCACACTGAAGAGTGGCTTACAGAATACTTTAAACCAAGCTCAGCTTTAAACTGGACCGAAACAGTTATTAGCCTGTGCGAAGAAACCAGCGATAAGCAACTTACTCTAGCATTTTATAAACATCAAAACATAATCAGTTTGGAAGTTAGATTATGGGAGAGAAATAATGAAACAGGAGTATTTGAACCTACATCATTTGGATTCTACATTTCAGGCCTAGCGCAGATGAAATATATGTTAGAGGTACGTAAGCGCATGTTAATACAGCTGAAGAAGACATATGTGCTATCTAATTACGTAACCGTAATTCATTACATGTTATACCAAGAATACTACACATTTAAGAAAACCCTGATCGATGATCCTACGGTTATCATCGACCGCTTCCTAAGTTCTATAGACGTACAGAAATTCATTTATCTACTTAGAAAACAATGGCAAGAAAGTATTTATGCAGGTGACCCAGAATGTAAATATACTATGATATCTGAGCGGGAACTTTTTACGTATGTGTTAACTGAAGGTATTACTGAGACACGAAACTATATCATCGATAATGATATAAATGATTGGCATATTTGCAAAGATTTAGAGAATTTTAATATAAAATAATCATAAACATTATGTGTAAAATGTATGTGGAAGTGTTATATATAATAATATTCCTGTATTATATTTAATGTGAACCTTATATAAAATCATTGTATATATTTAATTTTAGCTTGTTTATATATATATATATATATATATATATATATATATATATATATATATATATATATATATATATATATATATATATATATATATATTATATATATTATATATATATATATAAATTACTGTAAGATAATGATTATTAAAATTCTAATTATATAGTAAAGTTTTTATTATCCTTATTTTTACTTTCTTAAATAAATATTTACATGTATGTTAAGAGTTTAAATAAACGAGCCCCAGGTTCAGGATATGAAAAAACATGTTTTTACATACGTAAAACCAAAAAAGCGATAAAATAATTCTCGACCAATCACATACGAGGTCATATAGAGATAAGGATTACTCCGTTCACAAGAAAGGTAAACATTTCCTTCTTACCTGATTAAAGGATCTTTCCGATCCAGCATGTTTCAGTTTGAAATATATTTATAAAATAATAATAACATTGATTCTCGATTCTTGTCTATACTGGAATTACTTTTTGACCTGGTATTAGGCTTAAATCAGCCTGGGATACAAAAAGGCTTATCCTAAATTTAGGCCTAAATTTAGGCCTAACGTAGTTATTGCACCACATTTTACAGAAAAAGGTCAGTTTGAAATATATTTTGACCTGGAATTAGGTCTAAATCGCCCCTGGATACAAAAAGGATTATCCTAATTTTAGGCCTGAAGTAGTTATTTCAACACATTTTACAGAGAGAGAGGTCAGTTTCGTATCTGTAAGGAGTGCGGGTTGTTGTGTTTTCTCGTGATGGATTGTTAATGTACATAGATAATAATAATAATAATAATAAAGAAAATCCGAATTATTTAAAAAACTTTGAAATATTTTTAGTTAACATCGAGCGAATAATATAAATGTAAGTGAATAATTGTTATTTTTAAATAAGAACTTAAAAAGATTTTAATAAAATAAATGTTATGTTAGCAGAGAAGAACTTATTTTGTTATTTTATACTTATTACATGGCTAAAGATGATGTAAAGCAGTAAGTCAATAGAACAAAACGTGGCATAGCTTGGTGTAGAGGGGTGCTAGGGGCTGGCCTTACTGATTTACTGATTTATTGCTTTAAGGTACGTAAAATATATGTTTTTAATAAAATTTCATAAAATTTTAGTAAAAGTTATTTTAAAACTTGATAGTTATAAAATTTATAAACAAAAAGTATTAACAGTTAATAATAATAATTTCTTTGTTCAAAGATAATGATTGATTTATTATAGAAGTTTTAAGAAACTTTGAAATAATTTTAGTTATATTTGAATGAGTAATATAAATGTACGTGTTTAATTAAAACATAAAATGTTTTAATAAATTATACGTTATATGTGTAAGTAAATCTGCGTGTGTAAGTAAATCTGTGTGTGAGTGTAAGTAAATCTGTGTGTGTGTGTAAATCTGTGTGTGAGTGTGTGTGTGTGTGTGTGTGTGTGTGTGTGTGTGTGTGTGTGTGTGTATAAGTAATGTAAGTGTCTATGGCTAAATGTCAGTGTCATAGTGAATGTGTGTATAAGTGTCATAGTGAATGTGTGTGTGTGTGTGTGTGTGTGTGTGTGTGTATAAGTGTAAGTGTGTGTATAAGTGTAAATGTAAGTGTCTATGGGTAAGTGGCATAGTGAATGTGTGTATAAGTGTCATAATGAATGTGTGTATAAGTGTCATAGTGAATGTGTGTTCTAAATAATAATAACAATAGGCATGAAGTAAATAACACTAAGTATAATAATAAAATAAAAATAAAATAAAAAAAACTAAGTATAATAATAATAAAAATAAAATAATAAAAATAATAATAAAAATAAATAAAAATAATAATAAAATAAATAAAAAGTATTAAAACAAAATAAAAAACATAATAATAAATATATGAGTTAAAGCAGTAAAGCAGAAAGTTAAAGCAGTAAAGCAGAAAGTTAAAGCAGTAAAGCAGAAAGTTAAAGCAGTAAAGCAGTAAAACAAAAGCATACTAACCCCCTTGGTGTTAGGTCACACCTCTATTGATTTACTGATTTACTGTTTTAAGGTATGTAATGTTAATAAATATATGAGTTAAAGCAGTAAAAATATGAGTTAAAGCAGTAAAACATGAGTTAAAGCAGTAAAGCAGTAAAACAAAAGCATACTAAGCCCTATGTTGCTAGGTCACACCTCTATTGATTTACTGATTTACTGTTTTAAGGTATGTAATGTTAATAAATATATGAGTTAAAGCAGTAAAACATATGAGTTAAAGCAGTAAAACATGAGTTAAAGCAGTAAAACAGTAAAACAAAAGCAGTAAAACAAAAGCATACTAATCCCCCCTAGGTGTTAGGTAACACCTCTATTGATTTACTGATTTACTGCTTTAAGGTATGTAATGTTAATGTTTTTAATAAAATTTCGTACAATTGTAGTAAAATAAAATGATTATATATCAGACACTCTGATTTTTTTCTTCTTACATACAATTTTTAAAAATTTATAAATTAAAAGTATTAAGTAAAAAGTATTAAGTAAAAATAATGTTAATAAATAGGTCTGTAATGAGTTACAGTTTTAGGTTCGCGAAAATGTTTTTAATAAAAATGTTTAAGTATGAAATAAAAATGAATGACTCATAGTATATTTGAAAAGAAATTCTTTGAAATGTTTAAGTATGAAATAAAAATGAATGACTTATAGTATATATATATATTTTTCATTCGCGCGGGATGCGGAAAAATTGCGCCTGCGGGCGCACGCGGCGGGCGGGAACGCGGAAATATTGCGCCTGCGGGCGCACGCGGCGGGCGGGAACGCGGCGGGCGGGGACGCGGCGGGCGGGGACGCGGCGGATCGCACCTGCGGGTGCGGGGCTGGTTGTCTTTGCGCGGAGGGCGCATGCGGCGCCCTGGTGTTCCAATTATGAACTAGGGGAAGACATTAATATTAACTCTGTTCTATGATGTGGCGTAGAGATGAGCCATCAAAGGTGATTTCATCAAAGATGAATCATCAATATAGATGGTATCAAAGATGACGTCATCAAAGATGAACCTTCAAAGTTGAGGCATCAATGCTGAGGAATTTATCAAAGTTGAGGCATCAAAGCTGAGGCATCAAAGTTGAGGCATCAAAATATCGAGTGTGTGAGTGTAAACGTAAGTGTATCTGTGTGTGGGCGTGAGTGTAAGTGTATATGGTTTAATGTAAGTGTCATAGTGTGTATAAGTGTCATAGTGAATGTGTGTGTGTAAGTGTCGTAGTGTATGTGTGTATAAGTGTTAGAAAAAGACTAACTCATAGTAGGAAGCATCCTAGCAACTTGTAATATACACCAATCGAATCCTCATACCTTATAACCTAGGGGTAGACACCCATATTAGGGCTATTCTAGGCTCAGGGGAGGCTAGAAAAGGCTTGAAAAAAGTGGCACTCAGTTGGCACTATGTGGCACTCACTTGGCACTATGTGGCACTCACTTGGCACTCATTGGCACTCACTTGGCACTCATTGGCACTCACTTGGCACTCATTGGCACTCACTTGGCACTCACCTGGCACTCACCTGGCACTCATCTAATACTCATAGAACACTAATAGAACATCACTAGATACTTCTTACGGTGATTGGGAACCATCAAAGCCATCAAGTTAGCGTGGGTCAAAATTGACCCATGGTATATGGCAAGGTTAAGGACGAAATATCATGGTCAAACAAGGTTAAGATATCAAAAAAGGGCTAAGTCCCTAAAGGAAGGACAAAAAATTACCGTGGGTCAAATTTGACCCATGGTATATGGCAAGGTAAAAGCCGTAATATCATGGTCAAACAAGGTAAAGACATCAAAAAATAGGGCTAAGCCCCTAAAGGAAGCCCAAAAATTACCGTGGGCCAAAAATGACCCATGGTATATGGTAAGGTTAAGGTCGAAATATCATGGTCAAACAAGGTAAAGACATCAAAAATAGGGCTAAGCCCCTAAAGGAAGATCAAAAATTACCGTGGGCAAAAAATGACCCATGGAAGACCAAAGGGTTGGTCGAAAATTACCGTGGGCAAAAATGACCCATGGAAGACCAAAGGGTAGCCAAAAATTACCGTGGGCCAAAATTGACCCACGGAAGACCAAAAATTACCGTGGGCTAAAAATGACCCATGGAAGATCAAAGGGTTGGTCGAAAATTAGGGTTGGCCAAAATTGACCCATGGAAGACCAAAGGGTACCCAAAAATTACCGTGGGCCAAAATTGACCCATGGAAGACCAAAGGGTAGCCAAAAATTACCGTGGGCCAAAAATGACCCATGGAAGATCAAAGGGTTGGTCGAAATATCATGGTCAAACAAGGTTAAGACATCAAAAAGGGCTAAGCCCCTAAAGGAAGATCAAAAATTACCGTGGGCAAAAATTGCCCACGGTCGAAAAAATTAGGGGGCGTAAAATAGGGGGGTAATACGTACAACGGTTGCTGACGCAACCGTTTGGCGCAACCCTTCTTCGAAGGGTTGCAAAAATTAGGGTTGCCGAAAAATTTAGGGTTCCCAAAAAATTAGGGTTCTCAAAAAATTAGGGTTCTCAAAAAATTAGGG
This sequence comes from Trachelipus rathkii, assembly GCA_015478945.1. Classification (NCBI taxonomy): domain Eukaryota; kingdom Metazoa; phylum Arthropoda; class Malacostraca; order Isopoda; family Trachelipodidae; genus Trachelipus; species Trachelipus rathkii. The sequence continues at coordinate 18,600 of JABUQX010142964.1, read as the reverse complement.
TTCTCAAAAAATTAGGGTTCTCAAAAAATTAGGGTTCTCAAAAAATAGGGTTCTCAAAAAAGGTAAAGGCCCAAAAAGGTAAAGGCCCAAAAAGGTAAAGGCCAAAAAATTTGGCTTGCCCAAAAAGGTCAAGGCCAAAAAAGGTCAAGGTCAGGTAAAAATTCGAGCTCAAAAAAGGTCAAAAAGGTCGCGGTCATTTACGTGCGGAAACCTTCCCCTACTACTTATACTGTACTGTAAATAACATTATATATGTAAATTTATTCAATTATTATTAAGGATAAATAAAATATTGCTGCTATTTTATTCACCTTATTCAAAGGTAAAAATGTTAAAATTAATGATTTTTCAGGGGGTTAAAGTTATACGCAATGTCGCCTATAACGCGAGGGGTCAGGAACCTAATCCTCTTATGTATATATATATATATATATATATATATATATATATATATATATATATATATATATATATATATATATATATATATATATATATATATTGTGATTTTTGTATTATATATATATATATATATATATATATATATATATATATATATATATATATATATATATATATATATATATATATATATATATATATATATATATATATTTATACTGCGTTGAATTTGTAGCAGTTGTTTATACATACATATATATATATATATATATATATATATATATATATATATATATATATATATATATATATATATATGTTATATATATATATATATAGATATATATATATATATATATATATATATATATATATATATATATATATATATATATATATATATATATATATATATTAATTCTATAACTTAAATTTTGCACTCCAGTCTCGCAACTAGTGGGGGGCTTGACCATTGCCTTGGTTTGGGGGGTTAAGTCCCCAAAGCCCCACCCCCATAAATCCGCCTATGCTCTCTGAGCTTAAACACTAAGATGGCGTACGATCCTGATGGTATTCCTCCTTTGGTTCTCAAAAATTGTGCTTGCGATCTCGCACTCTGTCTTGGTAAAATATTCCGTCTCTGTCTTTCTATTTCGCCCTTTCCTTTTGGCTGGAAACATTCTCTCTCTCTCTCTCTCTCTCTCTCTCTCTCTCTCTCTCTCTCTCTCTCTCTCTCTCCCCCTCTCTCTCTCTCTCTCTCTCTCTCTCTCTCTCTCTCTCTCTCTCTCTCTCTTAGTCCTTGCTCAGAACAGGATACCTCTCAACCTTCCAACTATCGTCATATCGCCTTAACTTTTGTTCTTTCTAAAGTTTTCTTTTCTATTCTTAATAGGAAGGTTTGGAAACACTTCAAGAAAAGTCCTACTAGTGATCCTCTTTCTCTTTTTTTTCCGATTCTTGGTCCTCTTCTCTTTGACATTTCGGAGAATCTTTCGCTGTAGACTAAAGCTTTCGATAATGTCGGGCACAAAGCTTTTATTTCTATACTTCCTAATTTGGGCATCTATCCTTTTCTCTGTGACCTTCTCTTTTATTTCTTTTTTGTTCGTTCTGTAGCATCTGCTGTAGAAGGATACAATTTTCAATTACATATCTCCTCCATTGTGAAATGTTCATGCGACGCTCCTTTTCAACACATTCTCATATTTTCCCTATCAAATTCTCTGACCCCATACTTAACTACTATGCTCAGTCTTACATGTATTCCAATGATAAAGTCTGAAACACACTTTCTTTTTCTATTTTCCCAACTAGCTGACTTAAGCAAATTCAAACGCCTTGTTTCGGGGAATGTCGACATTTAAATTGGATTTGCTTCGGAAACTCCCCCCAAACTCTAGTGAGATTATATAGGTCTTTGAACTTTGCCAACCAGAGGATAGATATATATATATATATATATATATATATATATATATATATATATATATATATATATATATATATATATATATATATATATATATATATATATATATATATATATATATAGATATATATATATATACTGAATTATATATATATATATATATATTAGTGATGGACATGACATCCGCATCCGCATCCGCATTTGCGGAACATCCGCACCTAAATTGACATCCGCATCCGCATCCGCATCCTCACTTAACGGCACATCCGCATCCGCATCCTCTTTTGAAAAATGAGGATGTGCGGATGTTTTCTACATTTGATTAAATGCATATAAAATAAATATTTTTTGGCATCTTTATCATGGGAGTTTATGGGAATAATTGTAATTTTGAATTTCGATTTCTGATAATATATATATATATATATATATATATATATATATATATATATATATATATATATATATATATATATATATATATATATATATATATATATATATATATATATATATATATATATATATATATATATATATATATATATATATATATATATATATATATATATATACATATATATATATATATATATATATATATATATATATATATATATATATATATATATATATATATATATATGTATATATAAATATATATATATATATATATATATATATATATATATATATATATATATATATATATATATATATACGTTTTTTCTGGCACTTTGATCGGGCCGATTGTGGGGCCTTGCGTCGCTTCTACGCTAGCTATAATTGGAATGACTGCTTTGACTCTGGTGACGCTTCGGCTTCTGCCGATAAGGTGGGAGCTGTAATCGTTGATGGTATGAGCAGGTTCATTCCTTCTTCGACTAAATCTTTCTCTCCTCATAATCCATGGTTCGATCGTGCTTGCTCTCTGGCCATTCAGGCTAGAGACAGTGCGTATCGGGGGTGGAAAAATTCTCGTTCTCCTATCACTCTTGCTAATTTTCATTCAGCTAAAAATCGTTGCAGGGATACTCTTCGACGATCAAAGCAGGCTTTCATCAAACGAAAGCCTTGATTCTTCTACTGATAAATTTTTATGGCCTCTTACCAAAAACATCTCTAACAGCTATAAATCTGTCTTTCCTCCTCTTATTCGATCTGTTGGTTCTTCTCCAACTGAAAAGGAAAATCTCTTCGGCCTCCTATTTTCCTCTAACTCAACCCTAGACGATTCTGGCACTCCTCCTCCCTCCTTCTTCTCTCAAGGTGTCCTATACTGGCTACTGATTACATTTGATTGGGTTATGGGCTCCCTGAAATCTGTGAACGTGGGAAGGCGGGTGGCTCGGATGGCATTCCTCCCCGAGTTTTGATGGAGTGTTCCGTGCTGACCCGCCCCTCGTTCAACTATATTCTCTATGTCTTAATACTAATACTTTCCCTTAGTGTTGGGCTTTGAACATGTCCAACCTGTTCCGGAAAAAGGAGGTCGCTCCTGATCCTTCCCCAGCACTATCACCCTGTAGCTCTGTATTCTATCTAAGATCTTTGAAACCCCTTCTCAGCTCTCATTTCTTAGATCATCTAGAGTCTCATTCACTTCTTTCCGATCGCCAGTTCGCGCTCGAGGTTCTTCTGGCGATATACTTTTCTATCTAACTGATTTATGGTTTTCCTCCCTCAGGAACTACGGAGAGACTTGCGTGGTGGCGCTTGACATATCCAAAGCATTTGACCGGGTATGACACGCGTCACTGCTCTCCAAGCTCCCTCCTTTGGGTTTCCTCCTTCTCTTTGCTTTCTTATGTCTAGTTTTCTTTCAAATCGCTCAATATCGGCTGTTGTTGATGGGGCGACTTCTTCTTCTTTTTCTGTCAATAGTGTTCCTCAGGGTTCTGTCTTATCTCCTACTTTATTCCTACTTTTCATTAATGATCTTCTCACCTGCACATCTAATTCTATCCACTCGTATGCCGATGACTCGACCCTTCATTCTTCAACAGCTCATTTCAATTCTCCTCCCCCCTTTACTTCTAGAATTGCCTCTCGTCTTATCTTTCCGATTACTATTCTCGCTGCGCTTATCTGGATAAAATTTCCGGGTGGGGTCGTCTCAACCTTGTGAAATTCAATTCTTTAAAAACCCAACTTCTACAAATCTCCCTCTCTAAGACACCTTCTAACTTTCCTATCTCTTTCGACGGTTCTCTCGTCTCTCCTGTTGACAATATAAACATCCTTGGCCTTAACATAAACAAAAAAATGTCCTGGAAACCTCACATCACAACGGTTGCTAGGGCGGCCTCAAAAACTGGGAGTTCCTGTTTAGGTACGGGGCTTTTTCCCTCTTCCCCAGTGAACCAACTATACAGGGCCTCATCCGCCTAACCCTTGTATGAACACTACTCTCATATCAAGGGGCTCTGGTTTCACCCGCTTTTGGATAGGGTCGAGGCAAAGGCCAAAAGGCTTATAAACTGTTCTGCACTTTCCAGTTCACTTGACCCTCTATCTTTACGGCGCGATGTTGGTGCTTTATCTCTTTTCTATAGGTACCGCGGCAGGTGCTCGGGGAACATCGTATAGCGTACCACCGCTTACGAGGCCTCTTAGCACCAAGGGGTGCTGTGTCGGCGCATGAGGTTTGTGTTGATATTGGTAACTCCAGGCTTGTTCGCTGCCGTGCTTCCTTCTTTCCTGCCACCTCTGTTCAGAGGAATTCTCTTCCATCTTCTGTGTTTCCTGCTGAATTTAATCTCTCTCACTTTAAAGCCTGCGTCTGTGCTCATCTGCGTAGTTTGTGTTAGTTGATGAATATCTGAGGTGTGCAACACCCCCTCCTTGAATAGGGCTCTGACGGTGAGTGGAAGTGACAACTGTAAATATATATATATATATATATATATATATATATATATATATATATATATATATATATATATATATATATATATATATATATATATAAATATATAAAAAAATAAATATATATATATATATACTTTATATATAAATATATATATATATATATATATATATATATATATATATATATATATATATATATATATCTGTGTGTGTATGTAAAATATATATATATATATATATATATATATATATATATATATATATATATATATAATTTTTAATTCAAACTTCAAAGAGTAAACATCCGCATCCGCATCCGCATCCGCATCCTCATCTACTTTAAGATCCGCATCCGCATCCGCATCCGCATCCTCATCCTCTTTAAGATCCGCATCCGCATCCGCATCCGCAAATTTTGACATCGGTCCATCACTAATAACATATATATATATATATATATATATATATATATATATGCTCATATATATATATATATATACTTCACATTTATAACTAACTTATATATATATATATATATATATATATATATATATATATATATATATATATATTTAACTAACTATATATATATATACTATAATATGTTTCTTTTGCCACATTTTGAAAGATTTAAAGAGTAATATATCTAACATAATAAATTAAAGATTTAAAATATTAAACAACTAATGTAATGAAATGTTTGGAAACTTGAGTTTCTAATAAACTTTTTGGTGAATTGGAAACTTTTAGTAGTCAGTGAGGAATAACATCTTATAACCGGAAATCAACATTTCTCGGATATTGTAGGTTGTAACCCACACATTCTATTCTTTGTAAATAGAATAGTAGTAATAGTTATCTATAATTGTAACTGTATATATATATATATATATATATATATATATATATATATATATATATATATATATATTTATTATATAGAAACATATATATATTTATTTTATATAGATGTATATATCTGCTTGACTATATATATGCTGTTATATATACGGCAAATTTGTAGAAACTGTACTGTGACTAGTGAGGATATAGTCAACCACCTCACAAGGATAGCGTAAAAACCAGAACCTCCTAAGTTTCCTGATCACAAACTGGTATAATAATGAAAATTAATTTAGGTTAAGTTAGGTTAGGTTAGGTTAGGTTAGGTTAGGTTAGGTTAGGTTAGGTTAGGTTAGGTTAGGTTAGGTTAGGTTAGGTTAGGTTAGGTTAGGTTAGGTTAGGTTAGGTTAGGTTAGGTAGTCACAGTACAGTTTCTACAAATTTGCCTATATATATATATATATATATATATATATATATATATATAACTATATATATATATATATATATATATATATATATATATATATATATATATATATATATATATATATATATATATATATACAGATGGATTTCATTTTTGTTAAAATATTTATATGTATATGGGTTTTATCTCTGTGTGTTAATGTTATATTTATTTACTACCTTGGAAACTTATATACTACCGAAGACAAAAATTGCAGGGGTAAAAAATAAAAATGAACATATATATATATATATATCATATATATATATATATATATATATAACATATATATATATATATATATATCTGCTACTTCTTATAACTCTGTAACATATCCAGAGGCAGCTCTACACTCGAACATCGGGCTTGGCCGAGTTATCGTATAGACGATTGATCTTCCTAGAAATTTCATAAAGTTACGATACATAATTATTACATAATACATATAAGAGATTATTTAAAATTATTTATTAAAACAAATTTAAAGAATAATGCATATTTTTTCAATCAATTATAGAATCAGACGGTCCCGGGTTTCTCAGAAATAGCGGGTGAAAAACATTACACAGTTACCAAATAGAATATGTTTTATGATAAAGAACGTAAATTAGCAGTAATAACTTAAGTATATATATATATATATATATATATATATATATATAGAGTATATATATACTATTTTATTTATATATATATATATATATATATATATATATATATATATATATATATATATATAGAGAGAGAGAGAGCCCGAGTAGTAAAAAGTTACTGGAGTAGCCGCTGATATATATAGTAGTATTGCCCGCTTTTGGTATCTAGCACCCTTTTCGATATGAAGGAATAGAGTTATAGGTCTGAAACTTGGAATATAATGTATGTATGGGATAAGGACGAATCCGTGCTTCATTTAAGTCTGTAGGATGCTGTATATAGGGGGTTACCCCCGAGGGTGGCTTGCCGATATTGCGCTTACGCCCTTGTGGCGTGATCTGCGTGGGTGAGTTTAGGCCTAACGAGCGTTTGGGCGACCGAGCACTTGGAGGTCAAACAGACCGAAGGTCTGTTTGACCGACAGACACAGACTGAGCGCGCGTGCGCATACACATACACATTATTATTATTATTATTACATCGAAGATTCGATTTCCGAAGGAAATCGAATCTTTGTCGTAAAATCGTTTTTTACGCACTCCGATTCTGTATTCCGCCATGGTTTCTTCTTCCGGTTCTGAGTCCAATATATATCTACATGGGTTAGGGTCATCTTGTATGGGGTTACAAATTTGGAGGGGGCGTTAGATGGGAGGCAACCTCGTCACGTAGATGAGGTTACGTCCCGTGGGTGAGGGCCCCACCCTTAAAAATCGAAGTGTTCGTAATTGGCTGAAATTTGGTGAGAGGATTCAGAGTTGAATTTCTAGAAATACTTGGTATGTGAATCTACGGAGGAGTTAACTCCGGCACCGGTGCTGGAGCCACTGCGGTTCTTGTCGAGTTAATAAACAGTCGTATAACAACAATGTTGGTGTCCTTATAAGGGTTATTGAGGTCGTAGAGTTCGAATATGATGGTTATAAGTCCGTATAGGGTGTCTAGGACCCTCCATTAGGAGGGTCTCGACTGAAAAAAAGAGCACAGAGTGCAAAACAGAGGTCGAAGGAGGAATGAAGAAGGATGAAAGATGAATAAAGAAAGGAAAGAATGGAGAAGGAATCTGACTCAGAGGAGTAGGAGTTGACAGCTGCACTGGTGCTGGCTCCGGTGCAGTGCGGTGCTGGGATAGTAAATATTTGTGTAATGATACAATATTTGTGTTAAAATATATGTTTATAAGGATGTAGATCTCAACTAAGGTGTTTGAGACTCCCTCATGAGCAAGAAGGTAGCGTCATCAGGCACCTGGTCGATGCGGGGGCGCGCCCGCAGGCGCGCAAGCCAGTGCAATCCGCCGCGAAACGGGCGCGTGCGCGCGCCGTCCGCAGGCACGCCGTCGGCGATCAGAGCCAGATAGCGCGCTACCGAATGGCGCGCCCGCTAGGCGCGATCCGTCGCTGGAGGGATGAGTGCGCTCACCCCCCTAGCGTATCGCATGTACGATCCGGTACGAGAATGCAAACGTGTTCTGTTTTCAAATTAATTTTTTATTTTATTTTTAAACTTTTCATGTTCATACTTAAAAATAAATCTATTGATTCAAATCATATTTTCTTTGGTATAAATAAGTTCTTTGAAAAAAAAAGCGGGAAAAGAAAAAGTTTTTATTTTAAAGCCTTTATAACATAAGAGCAAACTACATAATCGTTAACATATAAATTTTTAGCATCAAATATATTTACAATTTTATTAAAAGAAACATTATTTAAAAAACATATAATGAAATAAATACAGTATACACCACATAAATTAGACCTGATAGGTTGTACAGGAAAACATAAGGTCTTAACATATTGAACATTATTATATTTTAAAAAAGATGTTACATAATGATTACTAAACATAAAATCTAAATGCAGAGAGTCAAGGAAATAAACAACATTATTTTTATTCTTATACACAGCTATCCAATGTCCATTGCTTGAAACATCCCGGGGAGAAGTGTTGAAGATAAGACCAGAGTCGGTATCCAATTTCACAGAACAGAGTTCATTACATGCGAATACGCCTAAAAATCTTCTTTCGTTTCCGAAGGCATTTAATATATATATATATATATATATATATATATTCTGCTATATATATATATATATACTATATATTAACAGAGAATGAGTTTAACATACATTGCGTACACTCGATGTATTGTTCTAAACTACTTAGGCCTTGGTTCGTGACATATGTGTAAATGTCACGTGCCGATATTTTCAAAGATTGTTCTTTGAACCCTGATGTTTTCATTTCTTTGTCATAAAGATAGGTGAATTTTTCAAGATCGATAGCATCAATAACTCCGGGATCCTGTGATTCGATCACATTGTGTTCGTCATATATTGTGTAGAGTATACCATGTGACAAATTAATGAGTTCGTCCAGTAAATCAACTTCAACCATACGCTTACATATTTCTTCTTGCATTTTGATAAATGCTGTAATATTTTCTTTTCCATTTATACAAACACCGTGTGAAGTGGGGCGGAAAATTCCGCTACAGTTAGGTCTCCACCAAACACGTAAATCGATGGATTCGATATTGTTATTTAGTGAAAAAACAAGAGTTAACCTTTTTGAATCGTCTTCTTCGCCGCCTTTGATCGCAACACCCCAGGAATTTGTCACAGATGATGAAATGTACTTTTCATTTATCCATGTATTAACTTCATCAAATACACGACTTAATTCTTCACATGATAGGAATAAAGGTCTGTTAGGTGGATGAGAGGAATCAGTGCAAGTAAAGTAACGCTCACCACTCGACTTACGATGGAAAGTTAAATTTACAATATTTTTAGGATGAGATACCTTCCATGCTATAATATCGTTTACAAATTTATTATTCACAAGAGAAACCATGTTTATAGTTTAATGTCGGACCTTCAACTAATGCTGAGCTTCAGCTATCCCTCTTTTAAGAAGAATGTAATCCTCTCTCTCACAATAACAAAAGATGATGCAACAAACCGGTTTATACATAGCTAACCCTAAAACGTTAGCCCTAACAAGAATGAAGGGGCGTGGCTTATAACTATTGCGTAATGTTATGTTTTTTCTTATCTCTAATGGATTTCTCTTGTAATGTAGCCTTAGGCTTACATTTTTAACCATTCTTATCTTTTTTTCATAATTTCTTTACCGGGCTAAGGTTGTTTGTTATTTCGTTTTCTGAATAACCCTAAAGATGAATGTATTGATTTAGGGTATGTAAAAACGTTACAAATTTAGTAAAAAATTTGACTTAAATCAATAGATCAATAGATCACAAGTGGATAGGTGGGTAGCTCAAACTACTATCCAACCTCCCTCCTGACCATCTGTGATCTATTGATCTATTGATTAAGGTCAAATTTTTACTAAAATTGTGGCGTTTTACATACCCTAAAGCAGTAAATCACTAAATCAAAACACTATCCAACCTCCCTCCTAACCATCTGTGATCTATTGATCTATTGATTAAGGTCAAATTTTTACTAATTGTAACGTTTTACATACCCTAAAGCAGTAAATCACTAAATCAAAACACTATCCAACCTCCCTCCTAACCATCTGTGATCTATTGATCTATTGATTAAGGTCAAATTTTTACTAAAAATTGTATTTTTTATATACCCTAAAGCAGTAAATCAGTAAATCAAACACTATCCAACCTCCCTCCTAACCATCTGTGATCTATTGATCTAAGATTAAGGTCAAATTTTTACTAAATTGTAGCGTTTTACATACCCTGAAGCAGTAAATCAGTAAATCAAAACACTATCCAACCCCTCCTAACCATCTGTGATCTATTGATCTATTGATTAGGGTCAAATTTTTACTAAAATTGTAGCGTTTTACATACCATAAAGCAATAAATCACTAAATCAAAACACTATCCAACCTCCCTCCTGACCATCTGTGATCTATTGATCTATTGATCTAACGAGTTAACAAACCATTTATAACATAAACGCAAACCTTTTCTTATTCATTAGTGATCAGGTATCAATCTAGAATGGACGTTAGTAAATTTATGTTCCGGGCTCCAGCTACTTGTCTTGTGTCTGGTCCTACAGGTTGTGGGAAAACCTTTCTGTTATTAAACATTTTAAAAGAGGTCGAGATTTTCGAACAAAAGCCTGTTAAAATCATATGGTGTTACAGTGTTTACCAAGAAAAGTTTAAAGATTACAAAGATGTAATCAAATTTCACGAAGGGTTATATGACATAAAAGCTCTTCAATGTTTACCAGGACATAAAATTATAATCCTTGATGATTTGATGCATAAATTGAATGAGGCTATAGCCGAAACTTTCACAGTTTACTCGCATCATTTAAACATCACAGTATTTTTTATAACACAGAATATCTTTCATCAGAATAAGTACATGAGGGATGTGTCTTTAAACACTCAGTATTTAATCTTGTTTGGACAAAGAAGGGATATGAGTCAGGTCAATGTTGTGGCTACCCAAATGTTCCCTACTCAACGTAAAGAGTTCTTAAAAGTATATAAAGAAGTTACATCTATACCTCATGGTTATTTACTCTGTGAGCTTCATCCTAAGAACACGCATAGAGTGTTACTGCGTACAAATATCTTACCTAACGAGATTGAGACAGTATACATACCTGAATAATGAGTACTCTAGTGGCAGATTATTTACCTCTTATGAGAAAATTTAAAACCCTGAAACCTTCTGAAAAACGTAAACTGATCTGTGAAGATGAAAAATTTATACAATGTATAGCTGAAGTATGCCTAAATCTTATAAAAGGAAATGTTCCTTTAAAAAGAGTTCAGAAGGTGAAGTTACGCCGTCACAGAAACATCATTAAAAAACTTGCGGGTAACGCAAGAAAGCTTAAAAATAAAAAGAAGCTATTACAGAAAGGCGGAGGTGTGTTCCTACCTTTACTCTTTTCCGTTATAGCCCCTTTGATAACCAAGTGGCTTGCTCAATGATGAAGAAGGTAGCGGTTTTACCCTACAGCGATTATGAGAAGTTGAAATATAACACAGGAACCTTACCTCTACAACAACAACAACAACAACAACAACAACAACAACAACAACAGCAACAACAGCAACAGCACCAGCAACCACAACAGCAACAACACCAACAACAACAACAACAACAACAGTTCGAACAGCCTCAATCAGACATTCAACAGCGTCAAATCGGATATAATCCTTATCACCCATTGATTCAACAGCAACCTTTGAGTTTATATGATCCTCAAGTTGAACAGATAAATAATTATGAGAAGGAACTGCAACAAATATTAAATTCATGTTAACATTCATGAAAAAAAGAATCTATCAAAACGCTATACAAAAATTAGTAGATTTAAAAGTTTTATTAAAATCACCCAAGGAAGATGCAGCTCTAACAACAGATACTAAACCCATGGTGAAAAGAGAAGCTAATTTTAGACATATACTCAAGGAAAGCTTACCATTGAGGAGTAAGAAAACGGGTATAGCTCTATATAATATTTTAAAAGATCAGATTACATGGGATGATCTCGGTCAAATCATTATTGATGGAGAAACAATACTTGGAACGAATATTGTTGACTTGATATCTGATCTCTCCCGTGAATGGAAGAAGGCTCCAGTGACAGGATGGAACAGGATCAAACAAGAACTTCAGACTATTAATTTTCCAAGAAGTTTAATCATGAATAAACAAAGATTAGCTGATCTGGATAATATTCCAACGACGCCTAGACCTGATGCAAGTCCTGCTGGTACTTCTTTTGCATCGGATAGATCAAAGTTGATAAATAGAGGTACATTGCGATCAAGAACGAGTCGAATAAGAAAAAATCCATACAAAGTATCAAAATGGATTAGCATCTGATTATTTATTATGATTTTTTATACGATTGTATTATTTGTAATTTAAAATTATGTATATATATTCTATGTTATCTTTCTGTATACATATGGTATGTTTTTAGACTTGTAATTTAAAAATAAAATACTTCATATATACATCTGATTTTTTATATCACCTTTCAGTATAAATGAATAAAATTTTTATTGTTAAGGTCATTGTGAATCATGGAAGCCAAGGAAGCGGTCGATAAATATTACTTTGATGTGAAGCAACCATACAGTTACGGGGGTTTTTCTAGGTTTGCTTCAAAGTTTCCTCAAATTAGTAAAAAAGAATTGAAAAAATATTTAGAAGGTGAGGATGCTTTTACCCTTCATAAACCTATACGAAAAAAATTTCCTACACGGAAAACTATAGCTCCCCATTTAGATAGCGTATGGCAACTAGATTTGACCGATATGATAAAATATAAATCTTACAATGAGGGGTATCACTATATTCTTTTTGTGATAGATGTATATTCCAGATACTTATGGTTAAGGGTTTTAAAAGATAAAAAATCAAAGACAGTTGCTACAGCAGTCAGAGAAATTATAAATAAGGATGACAGATATCCTAAAATGATATGGACAGATAAGGGTACAGAATTTTTAGGTAAAGAGTTTCAAGAAATAGTTACTGAGTATGATATAGGGTATTACAACACATTTTCAGTTAATAAAGCTGCAATAGTTGAAAGAGTACAAAGAACTATAAAAGAAAGAATGCATAGGTATTTCACGAAGATGAATACATTTAAATATATAGATATACTACAGGACTTGGCTTACTCTTATAACCGGTCTCATCATAGAACACTTAAGAATACCCCTATAGAGATGGTAAAGACAAAACCGGTTGTACCTATCAACCCAAAGGGAAAAATAAAAGATAACACAGGCATTAAAGTAGGAGACTATGTAAGAGTATCCAGGACTGATGAAAATTTCAGAAAAGGGTATGAAGCTGGATGGTCAAGAGAGGTTTTTAAAGTAGATGCTATCAGAGAATTCCCTAGAGACATGTTAAAATTATACTATCTTGATGATTTAGATGGTGAAAAAATAAAAGGAGGATTCTATAAACAAGAAATACAGAAAATACAATTTGATCCTAAGAGTCATGAGTATAAAATAGAAAAAATATTAGGATCTAAAGGGAAAGGTAAAAATAAACAGTATCTTGTCAAATGGGTAGGTTACCCAATGAAGTTTAACAGTTATATAAATGCTAGTGAAATTAAGAAACATTGATCAGTTTACTTTGCGAACATGGAGAGTGAAGATCATTTCTATTTAACGCTGCCCTCATCGGCTTCTATGGATCTACATCCTGCTAATAAAATATCAGACTATACAACTCAATTATTGAATCCTATAACTTTTGATCGAGAAATGTATGAAGCAGGATTAAAAATAATTCTGGATGCCGATATAGAGAATAGGCCTGAATCATATTTGGCGTTTACGATATTTAGAAATGTTGATAATGTTAAAAATGTATTAAAAATTAACGATAATATGGCTGTCATCAAACGAGGCAAGAAAGAATATTTCTTTGAAAGATATTTAATAAACCGCGGTTTCTATAAATCGGTTACTGATGTGTTCGTGGATTTAAACAAAAAATTTGAAGCAAGTCAATTATGTAAAGATTTAGTGTTTCTTGTTAATAAATCCGTTAACGAAGATAACGTGTTAATTACATTAAAATCTCAAGCTCAAGTAAACCTGAACGATATAGGTTTATTTATTTTCAGCCCTTCAGGTTGGTTTCGTAATTGTCATTATTCATATGTAAACAAAACATTGAGAAATAATATCAAACCAACTCTAAAGGATCTAATGCGTTATATACCAACGATGGAAGAGTATGTCACAAAAAATGACACCGAGAGTTCATTACATTTTGTATGCATGCCTTCTAAGATGTTTCAAGATCCTGGTATGGCCTATGTTTATACAGATATTATAGACCATCAGTACGTAGGGAATACTAAAGCATCTTTGTTAAGAGTAGTTCATTTTCCTAAAGGTAAAAGAGTTATAAGTTTTCCTAATGTTCACTACTTACCCTTGAGTAAGACCCAGCTGAGTTCGATTCGTATTTATATAAGAGATGTAGAAGGTAATCCATACCCATTCACGACTGGAACAGCAGTGTGTAAAGTACATATAAGAAGGAAGCTCCGTTAAATAATAATAATAATAATAATGGAAAGAGAACGAGTCTTCAGGGGTTCAAGAATGCAGAGGGGATATGGTTTAGGTGGATTTTTTGCTTCGTTGTTCAGACGTGCTATCCCTTTGTTTAAATCAGGAGGCAAATACCTCGCTAAAAAAGCAGCTAGGACAGGTATAGATACTTTCCAGGATATCATGGGCGGTATCGACCCTCGAACAGCTGTAAAACGTCGATTAGTCGATGCTTCTGATGAAATGTTAGATGATGTTAAACGAAAAATACGACGTAAGATGACTGGTCAAGGTGTAGGTCATCGTAAAAAACCTATAAAGAGGAATAGGAAAGGACCATTAAAGAAAAAGTGTATTGATGTGTTTGCCCTTTAATAATGATGCTGAATGGCAACTATTTCACATAAACAGTGACAACCTGTAACTATTTTGTATATAAAGAATGTTTAAACAGATCTCTCATCATTATACGTCTGAGGATTGTACCAGCAAGATGCATTTCCTTCATCCCTCCAGCCCAGACTGTTGTAAGAGTGAATTGGATCTCTTCTCTGTGAACCCTACACAGATCAGCGTGAGTGAATCCAACTTTATTAGTATTAATCCCGTTCACTCAATCACAAATACAGATGTACCTCTTGATTTCAATATTCCTGGCACTTCTGATCAATATCTTGACCCTTCGAATGTGTTTTTATATCTAAAGACCAAGTTAGTAAACGAAGATGGTTCAGATCTCACAGGAACCGATCACATAGTATCCACCGAGCCAATTTCCTGTATACGTGTTTTAATCAACTTGAGGTGTTTTTAAATGAAACATCTCTAGGAGCATCAGCTGCAAGTTACCCTTATCGAAGTTATATTGAAACTTTACTAAATTATTCTCAAGATGCAAAGAGGTCATCTACAATCATGCGGATATTACAATTTAAAAGATGTGGAGAACCACAGAACCCATGCTGGTAAATCTAAAAATAACACCTATGAATATTATGGACGTGTAAATGGTGATATATTCTCTCAGGAAAGACTTATTCTACCATCAGTGGATACGCGTATCAGGTTAACTAGATCTACACCTGAATTTGCTCTTAATGTTAAAAGTGCTCTTTTAGCAACAACTACGGCACCAAAGCCTATCTTTAAATTACTGGATGCATATCTTTATGTACGTAAAGTGAAATTATCTCCCATTAAACATATGGAAATAGAGAAATCTCTTTTGACCGATACAGCAAAATATCCAATCAAGAGAATTGAGACTAAAATTTTTAACTTTACCCAAGGGTTATCGAGCATTAATATACCTAACATAGTCAATGGGAGCTTACCTCAGAAGGTAATAATAGGAATTGTAGAACACGACGCATATTCTGGAAACTATGGAAAGTCCCCCTTTAAATTTACCCATTTCGGACTTAGAGGGATCAGTTTACATGTGAATGGTCAACCATACGGTCGTGATTATGAGATGATATATGAAGACTCACATTCCCAATGCTCACGACCTTTTTACGATTTATTTGCCAATACGGTATCATGCAGCGATAACGGTACGGGTGTTGATCTCAAGAATTATGCTGAAAACAGTAATTTATATGCATACGATCTCACTGCTGATCTTTCAGCTTGTAATGCTTATCATCTCAATATCCTAAGAAAAGGAACTTTAGGATTGAGTCTCAAATTTGGACAAAGTTTGACATCCTCAATCTCAGTTCTGGTGTATCTGGAACATCCTCAAATCATCGAGATTGACAGAACACGAAATATAATCTTGAATTATTAATGATGAATGAAGAAGAAATATTAAATGCCTTCGGAAACGAAAGAAGATTTTTAGGCGTATTCGCATGTAATGAACTCAGTTCTGTGAAATTGGATACCGACTCTGGTCTTATCTTCAACACTTCTCCCAGGGATGTTTCAAGCAATGGACATTGGATAGCTGTGTATAAGAATAAAAATAATGTTGTTTATTTCCTTGACTCTCTGCATTTAGATTTTATGTTTAGTAATCATTATGTAACATCTTTTTTAAAATATAATAATGTTCAATATGTTAAGACCTTATGTTTTCCTATACAACCTATCAGGTCTAATTTATGTGGTGTATACTGTATTTATTTCATTATATGTTTTTAAATAATGTTTCTTTTAATAAACTTGTAAATATATTTGATGCTAAAAATTTATATGTTAACGATTATGTAGTTTGCTCTTATGTTATAAAGGCTTTAAAATAAAAACTTGTTTTCTTTTCCCATTTTTTTCAAAAGAACTTATTTATACCAAAGAAAAATATGATTTGAATCAATAGATTGAATTTTTACGTTATGAACAGGAATGGTTTAAAAATAAAATAAAAAATTAATTTGAAAACGAACCGTACCGGATCGTACATGCGGGATGCGAGGGGCGCGCGCACGCGCCCCTCCCGCGTCGGTTCGCGCCGGCGGGCGCGCCTGCGGGCGCGCACACGCGTCGGATCGCGCCGGCGGGCGCGCCTGCGGGCGCGCGCACGCGCCGGTTTCGCGGCGGATTGCACTGGCTTGCGCGCCTGCGGGCGCGCCCCCGCATCGACCAGGTGCCTGATGACGCTACCTTCTTGCTCATGAGGGAGTCTCAAACACCTTAGTTGAGATCTACATCCTTATAAACATATATTTTAACACAAATATTGTATTATTATACAAATATTTACTATCCCAGCACAGCACTGCACCGGATCCAGCACCAGTGCAGCTGTCAACTCCTACTCCTCTGAGTCAGATTCCTTCTCCATTCTTTCCTTTCTTTATTCTTCTTTCATCCTTCTTCATTCCTCCTTCGACCTCTGTTTTGCACTCTGGGCTCTTTTTTCAGTCGAGACCCCCATAATGGAGGGTCCTAGACACCCTATACGGACTTATAACTATCATATTCGAACTCTACGACCTCAATAACCCTTATAAGGACACCAACATTGTTGTTATACGACTGTTTATTAACTCGGCACCGCAGTGGCTCCAGCACCGGTGCCGGAGCCAACTCCTCAGATTCACATACCAAGTATTTCTAGAAATTCAACTCTGAATCCTCTCACCAAATTTCAGCCAATTACGAACACTTCGATTTTTTAAGGGGGGTGGGGTCCCCTTCGGGGGACCCACGGGGACGTAACCTCATCTACGACGAGGTTACCTCCCCATCTAACGCCCCTCCAAATTTTAACCCCATACGATAACCCTAACCCATGTAGATATATATTGGACTCAGAACCGGATGCGTAGAAGCAACCATGGCGGAATACAGAATCGGAGTGCGTAAAAAACGATTCCTTACAGGAATCGTTTTTCGACTCAGATTCGATTTCCTTCGGAAATCGAATCTTCGATGTAATAATAATAA
Source organism: Trachelipus rathkii (assembly GCA_015478945.1). NCBI lineage: Eukaryota > Metazoa > Arthropoda > Malacostraca > Isopoda > Trachelipodidae > Trachelipus > Trachelipus rathkii. The sequence continues at coordinate 481 of JABUQX010142964.1, read as the reverse complement.
TAATAATGTGTATGTGTATGCGCACGCGCGCTCAGTCTGTGTCTGTCGGTCAAACAGACCTTCGGTCTGTTTGACCTCCAAGTGCTCGGTCGCCCAAACGTTTGTTAGGCCTAAACTCACCTGCTCAGAAGCTGCCACAAGGGCGTAAGCGCAATATCGGCGTTCACCCTCGGGGGTGACCCCCCTCTATATACATCCTACAGACTTGAAATTTACACGGATTCGTCCTTATCCCATATATAGATTATATTCCAAGTTTCAGACCTATAACTCTATTCCTTCATATCGAAAAGGGTGGTAGATAAAAACGGGCAATACTACTATATATATATATATATATATATATATATATATATATATATATATATATATATATATATATATACTATATATATATATATATATATATATATATATATATATATATATATATATATATATATATATATATAATATATATATATATATATATATATATATT
>JABUQX010142963.1:12500-15000 GCA_015478945.1 Trachelipus rathkii | reverse complement strand
ATATATATATATATATATATATATATATATATATATATATATACATATATATATATATATATATATATATATAGTTATATATATATATATATATATATATATATATATATATTATATATATATATATATATATATATATATATATATATAGTTATATATATATATATATATATATTATATATATATATATATATATATATATATATATATATATATATATATATATATATATATATATATATTTGAGGTTTAAGATACGTTTATTTACCCTTTGTTATCCAACTTCTCCCTTACTTTAAAAGTGATGTTCATTTTTGTTTATATTTTTAAGAACTCGTTGAAGAGAAAATTCTTTTTTTTTTTCCACTGAATAAACAAACTGTTTTCATTATTCATCGAAAAGCAAATTTCTCTGGAAATTTTTTCAGCTTTTTATACCCCGACTTTAACAAGCAGGAAAAATAATCATAGAATTGTATTTACAAATACATTCATTTTAAATGTATTTAAATATAGAATTGTTCACATTTCTTTTGCAGTATTTCTAAATAATGCATTTAATTACAAGAATTGTAAATACATTCAAAACGTAGAAGCAAAACGCATGAAACACGTCTATTTCGTTCGATTCTAGATGGTTACACTGTGAAAATATAAGGAAATTAGTCAACATTATGAAAGGTACCAAAGGAATTAGGTCATACTGATTTTTTTTTAAATAATTTATTTTATAGTTTCAGTACGATAGTTTTTCCTTTAATGTTTACTAGACTTGTATTATAATATTTATCAAATATTTAAGAATATATATAGTTTAAAATCTTAAGAAAACAATTTAAAAACTTTCAAACTTTATGTCAAAATACGACATTTTTGTTTTCGATAGACGTATTTCCAAACTTTATGTCAAAAATAAGCCCGTTTATCGAAGCTGGTTTAGGCGATCGAAAAGTGTAGAATTAAAATTTCTTTAGTTATGTAACTACAAATTAAACAGAGAATAAATAAACTTTCTATGAATATTAATTAAAAAAAAAAAAAAAAAATTTAGTCAAGCGTTCTTTCTTCGATGCAATTTTAGGTGTTCAGAAGCAATCTTAGGCGTTGACCTTTTTCTTCAAAAATTGAAAGGAGACGAGGTCACGTGATGAAGAATACTTTGAAATTCTTTTATATATTATTTCTTCTGAGAAATTTTTCAAACAAATATATATATATATATATATATATATATATATATATATATATATATATATATATATATATATATATATATATATATATATATATATATATATATATATATATATATATATATATATAAATATATATAAATAGGTCTAAGTTAAACTTTCTTTTTTTTTCATAGCAGCAAAGTTTTTCTTCAAGTAAAGTTGAACCAATTCTAGATTCATTGCTTCTATCTAAATACATTTGGCCCTAAACAACACCATACGAGTTCTTTTTGCTTTTCTTCTGGTAAAAATATCGTTTCATTTTACATACGTCTTAAATTAATTTCAAGATTGGAATAAATATTTTTTCAGAAAGCTTTATAAATTTTGGCTTTTAAACTTGAATTTTAATAAATATTCTTCGAAAGTCTCTTGTTATTCTTATTAATCAAGGAAAGTTTAACTTTCGTTTCATTATAATCATAAGTTTACTTTTTAACAAAGTTAAACCTTCTTATTAATATTCATAACCCTTACCTAAGTTAATATCGAAGATACCTTTAACCCTCTCCCATATATTATCTCTATCTTAAAGTTATCTATAAACTCTAAAGTCTAAACTATAAAGTTAAATTCTAAAGTTAGTTAAAGTTTAAAAGCAAAATAAAGAAAAAAAATACAAAAGTTAGCTAAGCTTAAAATTTTCTATAACATCACTATAAAACCCTTGCTAATATCGAAGAAAACTTGACCTTTCTACAAGTACAAGGTAAGTAATATATATAGTCTGCCATGGGCTACTTTCTAAAGTCTCGATTAAAGCTTAAAAGTAACCTTCCACATATAAACGTTTAGATCTAAACTCTAAAGTTTTCTAATCAATAAATTTAAAACTTTGTCTGTAAACGCAGAAGTTTTAATATTCCATTTATTTACTATCATCTCTATCTGTTTATTCTTAAGTAATATTGAACCTTTCTTCACTGAAGTTTATCTCATAGTAAAGCAAAACCTTACCATTCTTCATAGTTTTTTTTTTTTTTTAATTTTTGCACTTCACGAGCAAAGTTTCCCTATTTTTAGAGGGGAACCTTCTAATTAATTGCTACCTAGGATCCGGACGGCTAGATCCTGGCTCTTAAGTGACTCTTCTACCGATTGACCCACGGCAACTAAGCAAGGTTCCTAGGTCAATATTCTAGAAAGAATGAATCACTTTCTTCATATAACTTCCTTTTTAAGCTATTACTAACTAAAGCTGAATTTCCTCTTTCTCAAAACTTATATATATATATATATATATATATATATATATATATATATAT
>JABUQX010142961.1:20000-22714 GCA_015478945.1 Trachelipus rathkii | reverse complement strand
ATTATTATTATTACACAGATATATATTACATATATATTATATATTATTATTATTATTATTATTATTATTATTATTATTATTATTATTATTATTATTATTATTATTATTATTATTATTATTATTATTATTATTATATTATTATTACATATTATTATTACTATTACGCTTCACATATTACTGATTACATATAAACATATACATATATATACATACATATTATTATTATTATTATTATTATATTATTATATATACATACATACATACATATTATTACATGCTATTATTACATATTAATACATACATATTATACATACATACATACATATATACACACATTACATATTATTACATACATACACATATTACATACACATACATATTATTATTATTATTATTATTATTATTACATATTATTACATATATATATTATTATTACATATTATTATTAACATATTATTTATTATCCATATTATTATTATTATTATTATTATTATTATTATTAATATTATTATTATTATTATTACATTATTATTATTATTATTATTATTATTATTATTATTATTATACATATTATTATTATTATTATTATTATTATATTATTATTACTTTTATTATTATTATTATATTACATATATATTATATTATATTACATATATATTATTATTACATATTATATTATTATTATTATTATATATATTATTACATATATATTACATATATACATATACATACATATATATATTATATATATTACATATATATTATATATATTAATATATATATGTATATACATACATACATATATATATACATACATTACATACATATTATTATGATGTACATACATATACATACATATACATATATATATATATATATGTATTACATATTATTATATATATTTATATAAATATATATATATATATATATATTATTATATATACATACATATATTATTATTATTATTACATATTTATTATTATTATATATATATATATATATATATATATATATATATATATATATATATATATATAGTATATGATTTATTATAAATACATATATATATATATATAGGTATTATTATTATTATTACATATATATATATATAGAAATATATATGTTATTATTATTATATTATATATACATATACATATTATTATATATAAATATATATAGATTATATGATATATATATATTTATATTATTATATGTATATACATATAGAGGGGAATATAAGAGAGAGAGATATATATATATATATATATAAAAGAAAGTGAAATATATATATATTGCATATATATATATGATATATATATATAGAGATTGTAAGGGGGTATGGAAGAGGAAACCCCATAAATAGGTATATAAACCCATGTATAAACTTTATAGAGATATACAAAATGAGATAAGGATTAGATATTATATATATATATACATACATATATATATATTATTACATATATTATATAATATTATTAATATTATTATATATATGAGATATAAATATATATATATATATATATAAAATATATATATTTTTTAATATATTTATATATATATATATATATATATATATATATATAATATATGAAGAGGGTATGTGTATGGAAATAGTGTAAATCTTTGCCTATACATAAGAGGTATATAATATATAAGAAGGTATGTATAAGGTAGTAAGACAAAACACAACTTCATTTTGAGTAACTAGTGGAAGCAAAATGACAACTAAGGAGTTTAGATAAAAATCTTTTAACTATTCTGGAATAGAATAGAGCCCATATATTATGGGTTTTACCTGATCTGATTTACTGTTTTATCGGAGTCAGGCCGGAGTCAGCCATAGCTCTTAGTTGAATTTTTTGGAACATTTATAAACACTTTGCACTGAAAGTTTGAGTTTATGAGTTAATTATCAGCTGAGTTTGAGCAGAGTCGAAGTGCATTATCTTGCAGAACTATATATCAATGTTCTTTCACCATCCAACGCTTTTTCACTGAAAGATTATATATATATATATATGTATATATAGTATATATAGTTATGATATATATACATTGTTAGCATATATATATATATATATATATATATATATATATATATATATATATATAAAGAGTTATAAAAAAAATTAATATTTTACTGTAAAAGGGAATATTTAAGAATATTTATGAAGTTCTTGTGAAAAAATTAGCTAAACAAAACATATCAAATGTGAAATATTATTTAAAAATAATAATAATAAATATAATTTTGCAAATTCACTAGAAACACACTATAAGGACTGGTTTTCATAACCCGTAACGGTGTTAATAGAAGTAATAAATTTGTGGATAAATACGGGCTGGGTCAAAATTAACCTATCTTCATGCCCTTTTCAAAACCCGGACACACGAGTGATAAATACTATAATTATTAATTGAATAATTAATTAAAAATAAAGAGTTATAAAAAAATTTTACTTTCTGTAAGAGGGAATACTTCAACTTTTTATTTCTGCGTTTTTCTTAAAATTACTTTTACCAACATCAACAGAGATAAATCATTAAAAAAAAAGTTTTCTCCCTATAATGATAAAACTTTCCAGAAACCTTCCATATTGACCCTAGAAGATGTTCACAAAGTTTTATTAAAAGTTATCAAGTCATTTTAGTGATAGGTCTGATTGAAGTGATGACCTTGATAAAAATTTCAAAATTTTGAAAAAAAATTG
>JABUQX010142960.1:17500-21616 GCA_015478945.1 Trachelipus rathkii | reverse complement strand
AGTTGAAGATACATATATTATTACATATATATTATTAGCATAGATACATGTTGTTGTTATACAATATATATATACATATATGGTTATATTATTATTATAGAATATATATATATATTACATATTATTATTACATATTATATTTCCATATTATATTATATATATATTATTATTACATATATATTATTACTATTATACATTATTATTATTATTTATTACATACATGTTATTGTTTTTAATTGTACTCTATATATTATTATTATTATTATAAACATAAATATATTATATTATTATTATTATTATTATTATTATTATATTATATTATTATATATATATATTATATATTATTATTATTATTATATATTAATACATATTATTATTATTACTTCCATATATTATTATTATTATTATTAAAAATATTATTATTATATATATTATTACATATATACATATTATAGCATATTATTATTACATATATTATTATTATATATATATATTATATTATTATTATATATTATTATTATTATTATATATATATATATATACATATATATTATATATATATATTATTATTATTATTATTATTATATTATTATTATATTATTATATATATATAATATATATATATATTATTACATATATATATTATTATTATTATTATTATTACATATATTTATATATATATATTATATATATACATATATACATACATATATACACATATATATATATGTACCATATATTATATATATATATATATGAGTATATATATATATAAGATATATATATATATGTATATATATACATACATATATGTATACATACATACATACACACATATTGAAAGAGAACAGAATCTGATAAAACCATGTTCCAGCCCCACAGTGGAGCTGCATGGTAAAGAAAGAAAATAAAAGAACAAATGAGTCTCATTATGACAGTTTTGGTCATGTAAAAGGAATGCTGATAATGCTAAGCTACAGATGATGCATATGGTGTCTGAAAGCCAAACCTGAAAGGCTGGGAGACTCAGCTAAAAGTGGACTGAGTCAGCAAGAACGCTCTGGAGTGAGATAGTAAGTTGGCATATAAGAGAAAAAGTTCAAGACATGAAATTATGGCCAGAGGCATGGTTGTGGCCTCACCTGACCAAGTGGATAACTCTACACGACTATATTACATGATGGCAAGCTGGCAGTCCTGCAGCTTTTGGGCACTTGTGTTTGCAAAGAGATCCCACAAAGTGGAAGAGAAGGGTGGGTGGCATTGGAAAGCTTTGACTGTGTCACATTCTTCACTACTTTTCTGTTCAAAGGCTGTGACGCACCCACCCCAGCCCCAGAGTAAAAAGGTAAGGATTGATTGATGATTGGATGGATGATGATGATAGATGATAAGGATATATGATATATATATGATATATATATATATATAAGTATATATATATATAAGTAATATATATATATGTGATATATATATACAGAGGAGTATATATATATATATGGCATATTTGTAGATATAAGGAGAGTATATATATATATGTATATATATATATATACATATATATATACATTATCCAAAACTAAAAATAAATATTATCCCTCTGTATTCACTGGGACTTCCTAACTCCTCATTTTCACCCCTTCTCCACTTTTCTCCTTCCTTCTCAATATAATATAGCAAGTCAAAAAACTACTTACTTATTCAAGATTTATGTTTAACCCACTATGAACAAATTATCCTTAACACTGACCTACAGATCCTCTCTTGATTTTTGGTGGAAAATTGAAGTAAAGAAAAACTTTTTATGAAAATAAATATCTTTATTTTAATCAGAAAAAACTATTTCAACTAAAAGAGGAGTGTTTTTTCCTTTCGACTAACTCAAACCACCCTGGCTCCCAAAACACCATATTTTATCCAGACTCATGATATATATATAAGATAGATATATATATATATACATATACATATTATATTTATATATATATATTAGCTACACATATATACATATTATGATTATTATCATATACATATATATATATACATATATATGATATTATATATATAGATATATATATATATGAGTACATACATATTATTATATATATATATATATATATATATACATAATATATATTTTATATATACATATATATATATAGATATATATATATATATATATATATATATATATATATATATGTTATACATATACATATATATATACATGATCACATATTACATATAAATTATATGATATATATTATATACATATACAATATACACACATTAAGAAAAAAAGAGAGAGGAGAGTGAGTATATATATATATATATAGATATATACATATATATATATATATATATATATATATATATATATAATATTATTACCATGAGGAGATATAGAGGTGCCACATATATTATATATATATATATATAAGATATATATATATATATATATATATATATATATATAAAATGCAAATTGATATAAAATTTCCAGATTTAATTTTAGAAAAGTATGGAAATAGCTATTTCCAAAAGATTTCAACAAACTTACTTTATTTTTACAAGGATATTCTAAACAAATACTTCCATAATATATGAAGAGAGATACATCTATATATAGATATATAAGATATGATATGATATATACATATATATATATATATATATATATATATAATATATAGTAGATAAGAATATATATATATATATATATAATATATATATATATAATACATACATATATATATATACATCTAATAATTTAAAATATACTCCTTTTAAACTAAACCTAATTTAAAGGAAACCAAAATTCATCAATAATAATAATAATTTACATTTAGAACATAATAATAATAATTAATTAATAATAATAATAATATCAATAATTATCTTTATTATAAGTGTTAACTCCAATGTAATTACTACTAAATGAACACCTGTTACTGCTTGTCAACATTCTACAATAACAGTGAAACACAGTGCTGATAACAATAACAATAAAATAATAATAATATTAATTTAATTGAACCATAAGTTTGTTTCTTAAAAAGAACACTTACTGCCTGAATTTATAATCATTCTTCCTATAGATTGTGGTTTCTTTGAGGGCAATGAAACTGATAAGTTTGCTTATAAAACTTTTATTTCAAAATTTAAGAGTTATGGCTATGAATTGTTATCAACTCAGCACCTCAACCCATTCTTCATAACAATGATTGGGTGAATTCAGTTCATTTGGAGTAAATGATTTGCAGATTGAAATTCTTTATATCCTTAACAAAAAGTGTCTTTGATTAGTTCACAAAAAATATAGAAATGGAAAGAATTAACCTTAGTTGTCAACCAGTAAAAGCAGGTCAATAAAAAACTACTAATGAAATTTTAATGTGAACATTTAAGTACACAGTCATATCGGCTAAAAGGTTTGACACCTATCCTCTCCACCAACTAAATTTGACATTTTGGATGGCTTTGGTTTGACGCATTGGTAACTTCTCAATACCACACTAAAAGAAAGAAAGAGCTCATCAACATATCTCTGTTACGCATAGGTTTAACTCATTAGAACGATTAAGCCAACTCTCTTCAAAACACAGAGTTTAGTCTCAGATAATCACCCACAGCACCAATTCAACACTTTTGTTTGATAAAACCTCTATTTAATAAGAATATTATATCTCGTTGATACTGCAGAGCAACCTCTCAAAGCCAACAAAACTGTTATTACGATCGATGATATATAGATAATATAGATATATATATATATATATATATATATATATATATATATATATATATATATATATATACATATATACATATGGTTATAAGATCGCTTGCACTTCTAAAATATATATATATAGGAGGATATATATATATACATATGATATATATATAAAGGATATAAGATATATGTTATAGAGTATATATATATATTTATATAATATATGATACATATATAAGATATTATCATTAATACTTATACATATATGATATAGTTGAGATTTATATATATATATATATATATATATATATATATATATATATATATACATATAGGATATATATATATTATATATTACTATATATATACATATATATGGGATA
>JABUQX010142959.1:15000-18951 GCA_015478945.1 Trachelipus rathkii | reverse complement strand
TATATATATATATATATATATATATATATATATATATATATATATATGGACAAAAGTTACATAACGCCCACACGGAACGGGAGGTCGGATCAAAAAAATTCACAGGTAGCATCTATGATACATAAATAGATGTTCTAAATGAATTTTTTTTTTTTACCTGTTCTAGGGGTGAAATTAGGTTAGGGTTAGGTTAGGTCAGGTTAGGTTAAGTTAGGGTTAGGTTAGGTTAGGTTAGGTCAGGTCAGTGAAAAAATTTCATTTCGCCCCTAAAATAAAACATCTATTTATGTATCATAGAGGGCTACCTGTGAAGTTTTTTTTTGATCCTGACCTCCCGTTCAGTGGGCGTTGGGCAACTTTCACCTATATATATATATATAGTTATATATATAAGTATATATATATATATATATATATATATATATATATATATATATATATATAGCATATATCCCGTGGTGCATGGGAGGGATTCTGTCCCTTTCGTCCCCCATCGGCCTGAGCCCCTAATAGAAATATACATTCCCTTGAACTTCAATTTTAAGGGGATCGAGCCGATTAAGCAGAGGGGACGAAGTTCCCCCATCGTCCACCCAGGCCGAGAGAGACCCTGACTACTGATATCTATGCGGTCTACTCTAGGGTGTCTTTAGTTTTAAATCATAAAAACGACTTTTATATATATATTATGAAATATATATATATATATATATATATATATATATATATATATATATATATATATATATATATATATATATATATATATATACATATATAGGAGCTTCAATCTTACCTTCAAGTGTAATTTCAGCGCGAGTCGACCCTATAGCGACCTCGCGCCTTGAGTCAACATACTAGGCAAAATTTCTTTCTACTCGGTCACAATCTTAAATTATGCCTATATATATATATATATATAAAGAGGAATACATGAACATTGATATATATATATATATATATATATATATATATATATATATATATATATATATATATATATATATATATATATATATATATATTATTCTTTCCCTTTAAACCTTCCCACTGATATATTTTTTAAAAATGAGTTTAGCATGAATTTTTATGGATTGTGTTTAAATTGTTTTAATTGATTTTAAATAAAAAAGAAGTAAAAAAAATTAATTTTAGCATTATTTTTGGTAGCTTCCTGCCAGATGTACCGTTTTTTAACTTTGTCTGATTAAGTTAGGTTAGGTTAGGTTAGGCTAGGTTAGGTTAGGTTATGTAGGGTAGACCGTTTTTTATTTGGTAAGAATTCTCACAATCAAACGAAAATCTTCATTACCCGTTTGATTTGTTAAATATTCTTTAGAATAGAATAAAAATTCTGAAAGTGAGAGATTTTCTACCATCCGTAAGGTGGCCAGTTTTCCGTTCTTAACAAACTTTCTTATGATTTTGTATTCTAGTTTGTGATGCCACGTAAAATCGTAAACAAATGCATATTTAATATTCTAAAGTTTTTGAACCCCTAATTTGCCAATGAAATATATTAATTATGTTACATTTAAAAGAACTGGTGAATATTGTTTCGATAAATAAAAGGGGGAATTTTTCTTTCTCTGCCCTATTTCGTTCTCCTTCTTGGGTTTGTGACGTCACATGCAATTATATATATATATATATATATATATATATATATATATATATATATATATATATATATATATATATATATATATATATATATATATATATATATATATATATATAAATATATACATATATATATATTATTATTATTATTATTATATATATATATATATATATATATAGTATATATATATACATATTATTATTATTATTATTATTATTATATATATACATACATATTATTATTATTAATGGTATATTTATTATTATGTTACATATACATATAGTATTATTATTAGATATTATATTATTATTAATAGTTATTATTATTATATGTATTTTTATTATTATTATTATTATTTTATATTGTTTTATATGATATACATTTATACATATATATATATATATATACATATATATATAATATTATTATATTATATATATTATTAATATATTATATACATATATATATATTACATACATTATTATTATTATGTTACGTATACATATACATACATAAACATATATATATATGATATATATATATATATTATTATTATTATTGGTTTTTTATATAATATTTAAAAAAAATATATATTAATATTATTTTTAATATTTTTTTTAAAATTTTTTTTAATATTATTACATATTATTATTATTATTATGAATTAATAGTGGTTATTCTTATTATTACATATATATATATATATTATTACATATATATTATTATGATATTATTATTATATATTATTATTATTATTATTATATATTATTATTATTATTATTATATTATTATTATTATTATTATTATTATTATTATTATATTATAAAGATATATATATATATATATATATTATTATTATAGTATATATAATTATTATATTATATATATTCTTAGGGGCGTGTTAGGTATGAGAAGAATTGATAAAATGAGGAATGAACGTATTAGAGAGTTGTGTGGTGTGAAGAAAGGAGTAAATGAGAGAATAAATGAAAGTACATTGAGATAGTTTGGTCATGTGGAAAGGATAGATGATAGTCGGTTGGTTAAGCGGATATATAGTGGTGAGTGTGCTGGGAATCGACCGGCTGGGAGACCGAAGAAAAAGTGCATTGAGTCAGTAAAGGAATGCCTGAAGTAGAGGAATGCGAGTTTGGCAGAGGCGAGAAGAAAGGTGCATAATAGAAGTGAATGGCAGGGTTTTGTGAGAGGGTATGGTTGTGGCCCACCTGAGCCAAGGGATGAACCCTACATTTGCGAGAAAGGTATATATCAGTAAATATTAAAATAGTTTTGTTAGCTATATATATATATATATACCCATGAGATTATAATAAATATATATATATATATATATATATATATATATATATATATATATATATATATATATATATATATATATATATATATATATATATATATATATATATATAGAAATGATAGACAATATACAACACATGAACGAAGCGTTGCAATAATTCTTTTGAAATTGTGAAAAATAACAATAATTTTCTACGTCTTATCAGAATCTATAATAAAATAATGGCTAAATGAACATTCAATCTTCTTTTTTTTAACTCAGGACATATTCTTCAATATATATGTATTTAGTCATGTGATATTTATTATATATATATATATATATATATATATATATATATATATATATATATATATATATATATATATATATATATATATATATATATATATAAAGGGAATTTTAAAAAATATAAGGAAAGTTACATAAAAATACAACCAAAAAACTAAAATAAAATGATAAAATATATAAAAAAAAAATAAGTAAAAAACTAAATTTTTTCAAGATACTTAGTAAATTTTATTAAATGCCTAAACATTGCATCACTAATTATATATATATATATATAGCATAGTATGAGTATATATATATATATATATATATATATTGTTGGTTGCTATATATCGATATAGTATATACATATATATATATATATATATATATATATATATATATTTGTGTGTGTGTTTGTGTATGTGTGTGTGTGTATGTGTGTGTTGTGGGTGTGTTTGTGTGTGTGTGTGTTCGTGTTTTGTGATTGATAGAAAGTAAATATGTTTGACTTATTTTTAAAACTTATATTTTTACGTGACTTTGCATATATTTTGGTATTCATTATTATTATTATTATTATTATTATTATTATTATTATTATTGTTATTATTATTATTATTATTATTATTATTATTATTATTATTATTATTATTATTATTATTATTATTATTATTATATATTATATATATTATTATATATTATATATATATACATATATTGCCATATTATTTTT
>JABUQX010142959.1:0-2500 GCA_015478945.1 Trachelipus rathkii | reverse complement strand
TTAAAAATGCACCGCACCGAGGCATTGATCTGTGGCGCTGCACCGCGTCCTGTTAAGCGTAGTGCGTCATTAAACCTTATATATATATATATATTATATATATATATATATATATTATATATATATATATATATATATATATATATATATATATATATATATATATATATATATATATATATATTACAATCATTCTCACAATAATATAAAATCAGCAGAAAATTTTTTATTGTCTTTCAGTTACTCTTCGATTGAAAAATTGAGAAAACCATATCAACATGCTAAAGAAAATCATTAATAAATATATTTATATATATATTAAGAGTATACAGCAGCAGCTTTTTTTTAAAGCAAGCATAAAAATATATTTATATATATATATATATATATATATATTATTTAGTATATATATATATATATTTATAAATATTTTATTATATATATATATATAGTTATATATATATATATATATATATATATATATATATATATATATATATATATATATATATATATATATATATATATATATATATATATATATATATAATTATACGAATCCATAAGTACACAATGTTCTATTTAATTGAATTCATGAATTTATTATTATTATTATTATTATTATTATTATTATTATTATTATTATTATTATTATTATTATTATTATTATTATTATTATTATTATTATTATTATTATTATTATTATTATTATTATTTATGATGGCCAAACTGAGAGAACATGAGAATTAAAATTCAAATCAGAAAATTATTTTTGTTTTTTCCACCGGATTGTGAGGTTGCGTTTAATTGGGAATGCATTGTATGCAAAATACCTTTATTCAGAACACATACATACATACATACATCATATACATCTACTACATATCACACCTGATGCTTGTTACGCACCTTACCACCAGTCTTGGTGAGCAAAAGGTAGATGAAAAATACATACATATACACATACATATATATATATATATATATATATATATATATATATATATATATATATATATATATATATATGTAAGTTAAAAATATATTTATTTCATATATATATATATATATATATATATAAGAATATTTCAAGAAAGTATATAGAGATATATATATATATATATATATATATATATATATATATATATATATATATATATATATATATTGGGATAAGTAATTGCGTACCACTATAAGTTAAGCAAATAATTTGATTGAAGGTTAATTAAAAGATGAATCTGATTCCAAGTTGTTTTTCGTTTTATTTCTTCTTCTTCTTCTTCTTCTTCTTCTTCTTTTCTTTTTCCTTTTATTATTATTATTATTATTATTATTATTATTATTATTATTATTATTATTATTATTATTATTATTATTATTATTATTATTATTATTATTATTATTATTATTATTATTATTATTATTATTATTATTATTATTATTTGCTTATTATTTGTTTAAAATGCATGCAGGAGGCTTTAAATGTATTTCAATTCTTCTGTTTTGTCAACAGGGAATATCGTTCCAATCCTGAACAGTTGCGCCTTTACACAGTGTACAATAAACTGAATACCCTATGCATATATTCAGGCCTTGGTAAGAAGAATGAAAAGTTGATCGCGGAAATACGACCAGTATGAACAGACGGACCAAGCGAAATGACGTGATAAATTCACCACAGGCTATGATAAAAAGCATCTGCTTACAGAGAAGCAATTAGGTGTTCAAATGATTTGCAGAGAAGTGATTGTAGATTCAGTTGATTCTGGAAAAGAGATTAGGGCTTCAGTCATTTTTAGCAGAAAAATGCAGAGACAAGTCTTTTCCGGCACTATTTTAGTTGGTTCAAATGTGAATTAAGACAGAAATTCAACTTCAATGGTGTAATTAGGTCAGTAAATCCAACTGCAATTGGTTCAATAAGGTAATTAGAATGTAAATTCAACCGCAATTTGAATAGTTTTTAAAGGTTTAGTGACTTTCCGGTAAAAGGTTCCTCAGACATTCCTTGAAATCTGTAGTAATACTAAAATAATGTCAGATTTTGTCTTTTGAAGTTAAGTATGTTTTTATATAAAATGAAGGATCTAATTTGTTCAATGAAATCTTCACCCAAAGATAACAATAATGTTCGGCTGTGTTTTAGTTTCATATAATAACTCTGGGGTCATCAGTATTGGGATACATATACAACTACACTTAAGCAAAGTTGGACTGATGGTTTAAAGATGAACCTGAGATGTGGTTTTTTTTAGCTTTATTTCTGATTTTCGTTTTGTTACACGGTTTTATTGTAAAATTGGGCTAAGCGATTTACAAATTATAATTTTAAGAACGTCTATCGTTTCCAGGAAAGGGTTCCCTATCTCCACTTGACGTCGGCGAAGATCGGAAGATCGGTGAATATCGGTAAAGCAACTGATTGCTCTAAATTCTAGATTGTAACTGAAGCTAAGGGAGTGAGACATTAAAATTAAGTGATAGCGATATGGTCTAGGTC
>JABUQX010142958.1:12500-14359 GCA_015478945.1 Trachelipus rathkii | reverse complement strand
GCGAGGACCCATGCACAATGCGCAACACCATCCACTTTCCCCATCCTCCGCCCTATGGAAACTGGAAAGTATCCGACTAAACCTGTTTCTTTAGTTATTCGTGTTTGTAATTGAATTTTAGAAGCGGCAAGTTAGATTTAAGGAATAACAATTTTCTGCATTTCTCCTGTTAATCTCATCCTTTTCTCGTCACAAATTAATCCAGAACAGCTGAAAAGTTGTTCGCTTGGTATATTACTATATAGATGGGCATGACAAATACCTTTCAGCCATCATATTCAACTCTTTGAAGTAATGTTCGTTCTCTCTCCACCACATTAGAGGATCATCTTCGGGATCGATCCTTTTTCTTTTTGATATTTTGCTATTTCATCCAAAACATTTTCTTTAAGCTCTATTTCTGTATCATCATCACTACTTGATGTTAAATGAGCATTCATGGTTTCAAACAGAGTTTTTAGCTTGGATGTTGAAAGTTTCTTTATTTCTGCAGTTTAAATTCTTTAAGGATGTCTGTTAATAGATATTTCTTTTCCATATTCTGAAGAAAGTTCCTTACATTGTTTTGTTATTTCTTCCTGAACTTCTTTCAAAACATAAAAGTTGTAATAAAAAAAATCCCTTTATTTCGAGGATCTAGATACGTTGCGTTGAAATACAAGAAATTTCTTTCCAAATTCTCAAATCTTCGAGTTAACTCCGAATTTATTGTTTGTACAGCTGATTTAATTCCCTCTTCAGCCTCGAAATCTGATGTCTGTTGAAGAGTTTTTAACGACACAATAAAAGAATTACTTGTAATATAGAGGACGAATGAAAGCTTAACTTTTTAGTAATCTCTTCGGTAATAGTAGTGCAGAAGGGCTTCAACCAAGATTTTTATAAAAATCACAGGATATGGTCTTAAAAAAATAATAATGAAGAATAAAAAAAATGGAAATGACTGACGTCTTTAGGAAAAAAAAGTTACAGCCTCTCAAAGTTGTTAAAACTCTCATAGACTTCATTTTTGAATCTTCCAGGTTAGGTCTCATTTTAGGCACTCTAGTTCAAGTTATGATATGTTTTGTTAAGTATTCACAGAGTAAATCTGTGTATACTTAGAAAATCTTTTCATAACCTAAACTAGAATGGCCATAAAAAAAGCAAGAGGCCCGTTAATTTTTTTTATAAGAGAGTTTATGGGAAAATATTAAACTTCAAGAGGCTGTAACTTTTTTTTCCTAAAGATTTAAATCATTTTTGATTTTTTATTCTTCATTATTACTTTTATTAGAGTATATCCTGTGATTTTTATAAATTTTTTTAATATGAAAATCCTATGTAAGTTTTAGCAACTTTGAAGACTAACTTTTTTTCGCAAAGACGTCCGTCTTTTTCGTTTTTTCTATTTTCATTATTATTTTTTTTAAGTATATCATGTGATTTTTATAAAAATTGGTGGTGAAGCCCTTCTGCACTGTTATTACCATCTCTTCAAATATCTCCAATAGGGTAATGCAATTTTCAATTAATATAAAATCAAAACTTGTAAGTTGTCTTATCTTAGAAATATTTGAGGAGAAAAGGCAAACCTAATCCCTGTTTTTCATATAATAAAGAGAGAGAGAGAGAGAGAGAGAGAGAGAGAGAGAGAGAGAGAGAGAGAGAGAGAGAGAGAGAGAGAGAGAGAGAGAGAGAGAGAGAGAGAGAGAGAGAGAGAGAGAGAGAGAGAGAGAGAGAGAGAGAGAGAGTTTTGATGGCATAAGAGTGTATTTTAAAAAAGATAACCTCCTGACAACCGCAGTTGCGGTCGTGAAGATCAGTGACAACCGCGGTTTCGGTTGTCAAAATATGTGCGGATGTTTGCGGTTATTCTT
>JABUQX010142958.1:0-7500 GCA_015478945.1 Trachelipus rathkii | reverse complement strand
TTTAATTATTTAGGGGACCAAAATATCAATCCTGGTTGCATGGTTCTAAGCAAGACTTTTGTTAATGAAAACAATAAAGGAGTGCATTCACTACCATGATATAAGGGATATCATATTGTTAGACCTGGAAATAAACAAGGAGGGGGAATCTCTCTTTTCATACAAAAGGATATTTGCGAAAACCCTAAACTAGAATTTTCAGAAATCTACAACACCTTAGAAGTCTTGGCAGTTCGAGTTGAGAATAAATCTTTTAATATGATAGTAGTGGGATTATACCGACCCCTAAAAGTGTCGAAAATTGAATTCATAAACTCTCGAATTTATAATGCAGACAAACTTACGTAACACAAATTTAATAATTGCCTGTGCCTTTAACATTGATCAAGGTAATAATAGCTCCTTTTCAGGGAGCAACGCGCTATCAAATGTAATGGTTTCAAACGGTTTAATTAATTACTTAACTGTACCTTCCAGTTCTAACACATTAAAGACAGAAACCCAACTTTAATTGACCAATTATGGAGTAATTTTTTTGTCGATATCAAATCATTTGTAATGAAGGCTGATATGTCTGATCAATATCTGTCTTGTAAAATTTCATATCAATAAAACCCAATAAAATTCAAACGGTTACCATAATAAAATACAGGCATGATGACAAAAATTGCAGGCTTATTATTCGAAATAAGATAAGTGAGGCAAACTTTTCATATATACGAAATGAGCGGATTGACATATATTCAAAATTAAACTGCCTTTTAAACTCTTTAAGAAAGTGCTATAATGATTCTTTCCCCCTAAAATATAAAAAAATTAGGACCAAAAAGGATTAAAAATCCGTGGATAATACCTGGAATAATAAACTCTAAAAATCAAAAGCATAAACTCTGTAGAAATCACAAAGGATCATCAAACCTTCTCAATTATATGATAATTATGATAAACAATTAAAAATGAGGATTCAAAAACTACATAGGACCTAATTAACAATCTAATCAACAAAAATAAATAAAAAACAAGCAAAATAAATGAACTAAAAATAAACGGAGAAATATTAAAAGGACAAAAAGAAATTGCCGACGAATTTAATAAGTATTTTGTAAGCATTGCTAAACAAATTGTGGTAGACATGCCTCCCAGTCAAACCAAATATGAGACCTACTTGGGATATAGCGGTTCACGCTTTTCATTTGAAAATATTGCTCCTTCAGAAATCAAAACGGTAATTGTCGACCTAAAAAAATAAGAAATGCGATACTCTTACCATCTCCAACTACATTTACAAAACAATTGAAGATATAATTGCCTCCCCCCTAAAAGACCATTTTAACATCTCCCTTCACACTGGAATTTTGCAATAAATTTTAAAAGTCTCACGTGTGACTCCTGCTCAAAAAAATGATGAAAAAAAATTATCCTAAAAACTATAGATCGATCTCAATTACAATACAATTTGTAAATTATTTGAAAAATTATTATTAAATCGAATAACTGAATATCTTAATACGAATAATATTCTTAACGACTTTTAATTTGGCTTCAGAAAGAATAGGTCAACAACTGAAGCCCTTATTTGTTTGCTTGAAAAAATATATGAAAATATTAGGCATAAAAATTCATCTGCGCTTATTTTATTGGATCTTACCAAAGCTTTTGATATAGATCATGATATTCTTCTAAGAAAAATGAATATGATGCGAATTTAGGGAAATACAATAATATAAGGGTTTAGAATATATCTAGAAGAGAGATCACATCATGTTAAATTAGGTGAAATATGCTCGGAAGCACGTCAAATAACTTGTGATGTTCCACAAGGATCAATACTTGGCCCTTTATTATTTACCCTAAATACCAATGATATGCTTAATTCACATGACTCTTTCAAGGTTTCTTTTGTTGATGACATATCAATATTAATAAGTGATAAAAATCCCATTATACTCTCGCAGAAACGGCAGACACTTTGAATAAGATTTCAACATGGAAAGATTCTAGCAAACTTTCACTAAATTTACAAAAAAACGTCATACATTCTTATTAGCAATTAAATTATAGCTGATACTTTCAACATAAACATAAAAGGGGTTGACATGCAAAGAGCTACAAATGATAAAATACTTGTGGAAATAGTTAATGAAATATTAACATTTAAAGAGCATATTAATCAGCTAGTGAGCAAACTAGCGAAACACATGTATATGCCAGTTAAATTAGCAAAATACATTTCTCTATATATAATAAAAAGAATATATCATGTACAATACAACCACTTTTACTATATTGCCTCGCACTCTGCGGCATAGCTAACAAATCAGATATTTAACCGCTTATTACTATGCAAAAGCGTTTTATCCAACTTCTAAGTGATACATGAAATTTTTGTGACCATACAACACCTTTATTTAAAAAAATTAAAATATTGCAGTTAGAAGACCTATTACAACTATCTTTTCTAAAAGAACAGCAAAAGATGATACGCAATAAAAACTGTCTTTCTTATATCTTAGTTTCATATTAATCAGATTCAGATTCGCATATCAATTCCACTCTTTATCGATTAGAAAAAGCTAGACAAGCAGTTAGTTATAAATGTGCTAAACTACATAATGATTTGCCGCAAAAATTAAAAATGAAAGTTTCTTAAAAATATTTACATTTAAACTCAAAAAATCTACATTACTAATTATTATTATTATTATTGTTATTATTATTATTATTATTATTATTATTATTATTATTATTATTATTATTATTATTATTATTATTATTATTATTATTATTATTATTATTATTATTATTATTATTATTATTTTCATTATCATTATTATTTTCATTATCATTATTATTATTATTATTATTATTATTATTATTATTATTATTATTATTATTATTATTATTATTATTATTATTTATGTTTTTTATTTTTATTATTATTATTATTATTATTATTATTATTATTATTATCCCATCTTGAAACATGCTGTATACATCTGTGAATTACTGGCCAGGTTATATTTTAGTAGGACATGTAAAGGCAAAAACCACACTGAGGTAAACCTCAAAAATGCATTTTTAAATGCATACTATACTTATTCTTTTATTATTATTATTATTATTATTATTATTATTATTATTATTATTATTATTATTATTATTATTATTATTATTATTATTATTATTTTATTATTATTATTATTATTATTATTATTATTATTATTATTATATTATAATTATAATTATAATTATAATTATAATTATAATTATAATTATAATTATTATTATTATTATTATTATTATTATTATTATTATTATTGTGTGTGTGTGTGTGTGTGTGCATGCCTAATATGATCATTGTGCTAAATATTATTATTATTATTATTATTATTTATTATTATTATTATTATTATTATTATTATTATTATTATTATTTTATTAGTTTTATTATTATTATTATTATTATTATTATTATTATTATTATTATTATTATTATTATTATTATTATTATTATTATTATTATTATTATTATTATTATTATTTTTATTTTTATTTTTATTTTTATTTTTATTTTTATTTTTATTATTATTATTATTATTATTATTATTATTATTATTATTATTATTATTATTATTATTATTATTATTATTATTATTATTATTATTATTATTATTATTATTATTATTATTATTATTATTATTATTATTGAAATTGTAATTTGAAATGGTAGCTTATATGTATATGTATATGTATATGTATATGTATATGTATATGTATATGTATATGTATATGTATATATTTTTTTTAAACACCTCTTTTGAGGGTATCTCGGTGCTACACCGTCCCTAAACCTTGGGTCAAGGCACAGCACCGCACACTCAGTTTTCCAAGACCAGCCATGGCATCCTACGTCGCCATTTTATTGCTCTATAGCTATCTCCTCGGTTCCAATTTTAGCAGGGATCTTTTCTAGATAGGTTACTAGAGAGGTTTTTACCGCTCCAAGGGACTCCACTACCACTGGCACTACCTCCACCTCCTCCATCTCCCACATCCTTCTGATGGCATTTCGTAATCTTTGGTATTTAATTTCTTTCTCCCTTTCGTAGAGGGCCACCTTTTCATCGTATAGGACACCTACCTCTATTAATTGGCATTTTCTTGTTGTTTTATTAACTAATACAATATCCGGTCTATTACTTTGTACAAATATGTCGGTGGGTATGCCAAAATCATATAGAATTTGGATATGGTCATTATCTACTATTGCAGGGGGTTTATAATTCCAATGATTATTAGGAGTATCAATATTATATAGTTTGCATAGTCTGTAGTGAATGAGCTTGCATATGGTATTATGTCTTTCCGTATATAGTCCCATACGTAGCAGAGTCTCACATCCGGATAATATGTGGGGTACAGTCTCTGAGAATTTCCCACACATCCTACATCTATCAGAGCCATCGACTCCTTCGATATGCTTTTTGAACCAATTAGTTCTTAAGCACCAATCCTGAGCTGTAATCAGAGTTCTCTCATCATTTATTTTCAAAAATCCCCTCGCAATTGTTTCTATCGATTTTTCTTTATTGATAAAGGCCTTGTTCAATACTTCTTTTTTATAGTGTTGGGCATGTCTATGTTCTTCCCATTCTACATTATCGGCTTTCTTTCTTGCTGCTTTATAAGATTCCTTTAATATTTTAGTTCTTTCTTTGACGTTTTTCTCATTCCATCCATTCTGTGTTCTGATATCGATGTTAAATTCATGGAGGTAGTCATTTGCCTTTTTTGTTATTGAAGTTGTTCCAGCCTTGCAATCTTCATGTTCTTTTAACCAACCAATGAATTTGGTACCTTTTCCTTCTATATATTCTGCTAATCCTACTATTTCATTTTTGTAGGTTCTATCTATATGTGGCATTCCCATACCTCCTTCATCTCTCGGGATGTATATACGGGCTGTGCACTGGTTTTTGTAGATTATTTTGTGTGCATGGAGGAGTTTCCTTGTTGTTGTGTCAAGAGTATTTATTTCTTGCTGATACCAGTCCACAATTCCAAAAGCTATACCTCATTACTGGCATTGCCAGTACCTTAATTGCTTCTATTTTGTTTTTTGGTTTTAATTCAGTTTTAATATTTTCTTCACTCTTGAGATGTATTCCTTTTTAATTCTCTCTTTCATAATTGTGTTTTCAATCCTGTCTGACTCCTCTACTCCAAGGTATTTGTAAGTTCCTTCCTGTTCCAGTTCTTTGATTTCCATATTTATTAACTATGATGTTTTCAGCATGTATCTTTCTACCTTTGTTTCACCAACTATGAACCTTCACACTTTCAATCCAAAATCCATTTCCTAATATCCATGAAAAATCACTGATACCTTATCTGTCTCTCTGCCTCTCCTCTACTCGGCGCATGCAGCTTTAAATCGTCCATGTAGAAGAGGTGAGATTCTCTTTTCTTTCTTCTCGGTTCTTTTATTTATTCTGTATAGTTCTCTAAGTTGTTGATCAGAGTACTTAAGGGGTTGAGGGCTAATACAAATAAAAGGGGGACATGGAGTCACCGTGAAAAATCCCTCTTTTCACTTTTACATTTTTATTTTCATAATTCCTTTTTCGTGTGGTAGCTTTAAATTAATTTTCCACATTTCCATTACCCTTTCCATGAATCTTTTTATTTTCTCATCAACTTTGTAGATGCTCATTATTCCCTTCAGCCACGATGGGGTACACTATCATAAGCTTTCCCGTAATCTATCCACGTGATGCATAGATTCTTTTGCCCTTTCCAGCTATTTTCAATTATCATTTTATTTATCAGTAGTTGTTCTTTTGTACCATAGGTATGTCTACTACATCCCTTTTGCTCTTCACTAATGATGTTGTTCTTTTCTACATGTTTGTATAACCTTTGGGTCAGAACTCCTTTTAATACTTTGTACGATGTGGGAAGGCATGTTATAGGTCTATACTTGCTAGGATCTTTGGTTTCTTCATTTTTTGGAATAAGGGTTGTTTCACCAGTTATGAACCAGTGCGGGATGTCTACTCTTCCATCCATTATGTTATTTAAGCATTCTGTTAGGGTTTGATTAATTATTATTATTGTGTGTGATGTTATTATTGTGTGTGTGTGTGTGTGTGTGTGTTATTATTGTGTGTGTGTGTGTGTGTGTGTGTTGTTATTATTATTATTATTGTGTGTGTGTGTGTGTGTGTGTGTGTGTGTGTGTGTTATTATTGTTATTATTATTATTTATTATTATTTATTATTATTATTTATTATTATTTATTATTATTATTTATTATTATTTATTATTATTATATTTATTTATTTATTATTATTATTATTAATATTGTTATTATTGTTATTATTATTATTATTATTATTATTATTATTATTATTATTATTATTATTATTATTATTATTATTATTATTATTATTATTATTAATTATTATTATTATTATTATTATTATTATTATTGTTATTATTATTATTATTATTATTATTATTATTATCATTATCATTATTATTATTATTATTATTATTATTATTATTATTATTATTATTATTATTATTATTATTATTATTATTATTATTATTATTATTATTATTATTATTATTATTATTATTATTATTATTATTATTATATGAGCGCAGCCAGAAATTGAGATGAAATTTCTTTTAATAATACCACACATAATACGTAATATGCTTCTCCTGATTTGCTGAAAAAGGAAAAAAATAATAAAATATTTGAAGTATACAACTTTGCACTGTTTCACCTTAACGTAAAAAGTCTTCATAAATATTACGACGAATTTAATTATTTAGGTGATTAAAATATCAATCCTGGTTGCATGGTTCTAAGCAAGACTTTTCTTAATGAAAACAACAAAGGAGTGCATTCACTACCATGATATAAGGGATATCATATTGTTAGACCTGGAAACAAACAAGGAGGGGGAATCTCTCTTTTCATACAAAAGGATATTTGCGAAAACCCTAAACTAGAATTTTCAGAAATCTACAACACCTTAGAAGTCTTGGCAGTTCGAGTTGAGAATAAATCTTTTAATATGATAGTAGTGGGATTATACCGACCCCCAAAAGTGTCGAAAATTGAATTCATAAACTCTCGAATTTATAATGCAGACAAACTTACGTAACACAAATTTAATAATTGCCTGTGCCTTTAACATTGATCAACGTAATAATAGTTCCTTTTTAAGGAGCAACGCGCTATCAAATGTAATGGTTTCAAACGGTTTGATTAATTACTTAACTGTACCTTCCAGTTCTAACACATTAAAGACAGAAACCCAACTTTAATTGACCAATTATGGAGTAATTTTTTTGTCGATATCAAATCATTTGTAATGAAGGCTGATATGTCTGATCAATATCTGTCTTGTAAAATTTCATATCAATAAAACCCAATAAAATTCAAACGGTTACCATAATAAAATACAGGCATGATGACAAAAATT
>JABUQX010142956.1:22500-25000 GCA_015478945.1 Trachelipus rathkii | reverse complement strand
TATTATTATTATTATTATTATTATTATTAGTTATTATTATTATTATTATTATTATTATTATTATTATTATTATTATTCATTAATTACATGCTTTAAAAAATTTCCACAAGCTCTGCTTGTAAAGGATATAATTTAAGTAAAAACGATTTCAAATTTATTATTAAAACATAATTTATTAAAACTTAATACAATTTAATGGACAGGATATATATATATATATATATATATATATATATATATATATATATATATATATATATATATATAAAGAATTATCTATATAAATATCTAAAGTCAATCTATACCTAGTTTCATATAACCTTACAATATTATTATATATATATTTATGTATATATATATATATATATATATATATATATATATATATATATATATATATATATATATATATATATATATATATATATTTATATATTTATATATATATATAAATATATATATATATATATATATAGTTATATATATATATATATATATATATACATATATATATATATATATATATATATATATATATATATATATATATATATATATATATATATATATATATTATATATATATATTGTAAAAGTTTAAACCAATTCTTTTCATTGCGAAAAAATACGGCCAATAATTAATATAGCTTAACAACTAAAAAAAAAACAATTTAAAATAAAATTAAAATACTCTTAAAAGGTTAACTATTTTAAATATTATTTTTTAATTATATAATTTTATAAATTATATAATATAATTATATAAATTAAATTAAATTATTATTATTTTATTTTCAAATATCAACTTTTATTTTAATAAATTGTGCGCATTTTCTTTTCACAGATCGAAAAATGAATTTTTATGCCGTTTATTTTATTTATTATAATCCTTAAGAATTTTTGACGATATTTAATAAAATATATAATTATATTTTTCTACTAATATATATATATATATATATATATATATTATATATATATTATATAGTTATTATTATTATATTATTACATATATATTATTGTTATTATTATTATACATATTATATTATTATTATTATATTACATACATTATTATATTATTATTATATATTATTATTATTATTATTACATATATTGTTATTATATATTACTAAGTTGTTGAGTTATATGAAGTATATTATTGGCTATTATTATTATTATTATTATTGTTATTATTGTTATGCTATATATATTAATATAGTTATTATTATTATTACATATTATTATTATATATATATATATACATATATTATTATTATTGCCATATATACATACATATTATTATACATTGTTATTGTTAGATAGAGTTGCAACTATAAAACCCTAGTCAACAGAAACTGGCTTGATATTGCATTATTATTATTACAAATATATATATATATATATATATATATATATATATATATATATATATATATATATATATATATTTATATATATATATATATATATATATATATATTAATGTGTTTCGTTAATCATGGAACACCTTCAGAGTCTGAGATTATTAAAGAGAATGAATTTATATAAATAAATAACAATAAAATATATTAATATTAAAATAATTTTAATGAAATTTTCAAATAATTAAATAATTAAAATAATTTGAGATTATTAAAGAGAATGAATTTAAAATAAAATACAAATTACTCTTCTCTCTCTCTCTCTCTCTCTCTCTCTCTCTCTCTCTCTCTCTCTCTCTCTCTCTCTCTCTCTCTCTCTCTCTCTCTCTCTCTCTCTCTCTCTCTCTCTCTCAAAGGTTAACTTTTTTAAACATTGTTCTAATTATTCTAATTTAAAAAATTCTAGAAATATGTCAGCTTTTACATAATAATTTTAATGAAATATTCCAACCACAATATTAAATATTTGTCTAATGTCTACATTTTAGTTTTTAATGTGAAAGGTCTTGTCAATTTTCAACTTTTTTATTTATTTATTTATTTATTTATTTTTTCATTTGAAAATGAAATATGCAGATATATTTTGAAGAATTGTTATGTCGTGTCTATAATTTTATTAAATTATCATGGATTTGTTTGCTCTGTATTTTAAAAAATTGGAATGAAGTCTTTACCGTGTGGTAACATTTTTCCAAATTATATTTTGAATGGAGATATGTGATTTTGCTGGGTCGTGAAATACCTTGTGTCTTTTTATGGAAATTCAATGAATTTTTAAGAAATATTCAATATCATCAGATTAATTTTGTTTGGAAATATCGAAACAAAAGCTGCTCAAAATAAAAGTAGCAAAGCTTGTTACTTCTATTTCGACTAAAGCATTGAATCTTCAGAAATAATTCGAAACAATTTGTTATTGTTGACAATTACAGCATGAAACTACTACTTCTAGGATTTTAAATTTGTCTTTAAAATTTAGGAGAAATATTTATACTTTCTTCTTTCTTAGAGAAATTTAATTAATGTCCATATTTTAAAATGAGCTAAGTATAAATAATGTATATATATATATATATATAT
>JABUQX010142956.1:12500-15000 GCA_015478945.1 Trachelipus rathkii | reverse complement strand
TATATATATATATATTATATATATTTATATATATATATATATATATATATATATTATATATTTATATATATATATATATATATATATATATATATATATATATATATATATATATATATATAATATATATATATATATAAATAAAAAAGGTAGATATATATATATATATATATATATATATATATATATATATATATATATATATATATATATATATATATATATATATAATATATATATATATATATATATATATATATATATATATATATATATTATATATATATATATAGTATATATATATATATATATATATATATATATATATATATATATATATATATATATATATATATATATATATATATATATATATATATATATATACTAAGTGAAGAATGCTAATTTATTTATTTTATATTTTGTTGATTTACCTAACTTTTTTAATCAACTATTATGATAAAATATATTAATAATATTTACTAATAATTCAAATGTCTCTTTTAATTGTTGGTTTTCTAAATAATTTAAAAATTGTTTAAATTTTCATTTAATTAACTATATTATGAAGAAGAAGAAGAAGAAGAAGAAGAAGAAGAAGAAGAAGAAGAAGAAGAAGAAGAAGAAGAAGAAGAAGAAGAAGAAGAAGAAGAAGAAGAAGAAGAAGAAGAAGAAGAAGAAGAAGAAGAAGTTAGAAGAAGAAGAAGAAGAGAAGAAGAAGAAGAAGAAGAAGAAGAAGAAGAAGAAGAAGAAGAAGAAGAAGACATTGCAAAGTTTTCTTTTTCTTCATTGGAACGAACAAAAGATTATTGGCTCGCTTTATCTCAGGCGAATTTATGGACTTTTTCAAAATACCGGATGGTGTCGGTTAGGAACATTGCTTTACTCTTTAGATCACAATAATAATAATAATAATAATAATAATAATAATAATAATAATAATAATAATAATAATAATAATAATAATAATAATAATAATAATAATAATAATAATAATAATAATAATAATAATAATAATAATAATAATAATAATAATAATAATAATAATAATAATAATAATAATAATAATAATAATAATAATAATAATAATAATAATAATAATAATAATAATAATAATAATGAAGATAGATAGATAGATAGATAGATAGATAGATAGATAGATAGATAGATAGATAGATAGATAGATAGATAGATAGATAGATAGATAGATAGATAGATAGATAGATAGATAGATAGATAGATAGATAGATAGATAGATAGATAGATAGATAGATAGATAGATAGATAGATAGATAGATAGATAGATAGATAGATAGATAGATAGATAGATAGATATAGTAACATTCCTATATAAACACAATAAAATATAAAATCATAAGTATTTATTAATAAAGCAATGATAAACTTACATAGCTGATTAATTATTAATTACTAACAAAAGTTTAATTACGACTCGAAAGCCCCGGGGGAGATATTTCATCAGGCAACCAAAAATAATTTTCCAGCAACCTTCAATATTGTTAAAAAAAATAAATATTTTTTATTATTATTTTTATAACCCATCACGTTTGGACTTTGGAGCCTCTTGCATTGCCAATAGCAGGGAATTCCAAACTGTAAATACCTGTAAATCCAGTATGCAAAAAATTTTGATAGGGAATCCAGATGTCAATAAGATTCCTAGATGTATAAGGTGTAAACCTTATCCTACAGTGTCCTGTAATTTCTGGAAAATATTTCCAATTTAGGGATTAATAAATAATATATGTAAGTCTTGATTTATAAACCTCTATTATATATAAACATATAAATGATAGGTTGAGAGTTACAGAGGTGATATTCCACAGATTCATGATTAGCATACAGGCCACGTGCGTTGGCAAAGTCAATAGAGAACCCCCACCTACGCCCACCCCAGTTTCTGCTCTGTCCAGTCATTCGAACAGCTACTCAAACAAACAAACACCCACAAGCGCTCGTATACAGTAATTGATAATAACATAAAATAACTAAATCTATTTAGCTCAAAATAATCTTTGATAACTGATAAAATAAGGAAATAAATTAACAAAAAACAATGAATAACAGAAAATAAATTACTTGCGAGTACACTAACCAGTTATCAAACAAACTCAAACTAACTTACGGGTTGGTATCTTATTAAAACCTAAAAATGAACTTTATATTATCCAATATTAATTAAAAGGAAAACAAAAGCTAAAACCTTATAATATATATAATAATGGTTGAAAAAAATTTAAAACTCAAACTAAAACTTAAAAAATTCCGCTGAAATCCTTATCATTTGTAGGTAGTAAACAATTAAAGCTCTGACAAATAATTAAAACATATAACAAAAAACAAAAAACTTCAAAATATTAAGAATGAAATTTAAATTAAAGCAGGAGAGAGAACACTTAAAAATTTAAATTAACATAATTAAAGAAACACTGAAGAGCAATCGTACACGTTTTCACACCACAAGCGTCATATATATATA
>JABUQX010142955.1:15000-19352 GCA_015478945.1 Trachelipus rathkii | reverse complement strand
TATATATTATTTTACAAAAATTTCAATTTATTGTAAATTATTATATTTTAAAGATATTCTTAGTATTATTCCAATAATTACATTATCAAAACTCTAATTAATTATAAAAAAAACTATAATAGCTGCTCACTCATCAAAACCAGACAAAATGTAAACAAAGAATAATCGATCATTAATGGCATTATCAGTCGACTTGAAAATATATTCAATTGCTACTGTAAACAGTAATCGATGGTTACAATATCGATTTTATTATAGAAAAAATTAGGAAACAATAATCGATGGTTACAATATCGATTTTATTACAGAAAAACAATATTATCGATACCTACTCGTTCCCCAGAGCCAGGAAGAAGCCAAAGAAATCCAAAATGGAAAGTGTAAAAATAAATTTTTCACACAAAAAAAGTGTGAAAACCGTCTTAATATCATAAATCAGGACATACCTTTTTTTCGAAGGAATATAATACAAAACATTAAGATATTCAAGAAAAAAGACAAATTGATTTATCGGGACAGTGAAAATGTCCCGACAAATCACGTGCTGTCCCGGTCACGCAGGTGTGTATCGCTATGACTGTCCCGATAACGTAAGTAAGTAAATTTTATTAAAACATTAAAAGTGTAAATACATTTGGAAAATACATTATAACATACTATTATAAAAAACACACATCGGATGAAAATATATAAAAAAAAAATAAAACACACACACACACATATATACACACATATATATATATATATATATATATATATATATATATATATATATATATATATATATATATATATATATATATAGTATATATATATATATATATATATATATATATATATATATATATATATATATATACACAAATTTATTTATATAACTGAAAACCTTGATAAACATAGTAACAGTGTGAAAATCAAACGCAATGACATGAATACCTACACACGCAAATAATAAAACGAATCATAAATAGAGCTGCCACAATGTACCACTCGTACATACACACACACACACATATATATATATATATATATTAAGTTATTATATATATGTATATATATATATTATGGTTATATATATATATTTATATATATATATATATATATATATTATATAAAGAAAGATATAGTAGGTACAGATATATATATATGCTATATATATATATATATATATGTATATGTATATATATATATATATATATATTATTATTATATATAAGAAAAATTATTGATATATTATATATATATTATACATATATGTATTATATATATATTATATATTATATATATATTATTATAGTTATATTATATATATATATATATTATTATATATATATTATTATATATATATATATATATTATATTACATAATATATATATATATGTTATTATTATATATTATATATGTATATTATATATATATTATATATATTACATATACATATATTAGTATTATCATTACGTATATATTTATATTATGTATTATTATTATTATTTATATAGTATTATTATTATTATTCTTATATATTATTATTACTATAATTATATTATTAATATATATATATATATATATATATATATATTATTATATATTATTATTATTATATATATATTATAGATATGATATATATATTTAGATAAGAGTAAGGTTATGGTTGTGAGTGAGGACAGTCCTCAGTGTGAAGTTATGTTAGATGGTGAGCAGCTGGAGCAAGTGTCTGAGTTTAAATATTTAGGGTATGTGTTGGATGAGAAGGGAACGGATGATGCAGAGTGTAGTAGGAAAGTTGTGAATGGCAGGAAGGTGGCTGGTGCAATTAAATCGTTGGTGAATGTAAAGGGACTAAGTCTTGAGTGCGCTAGAGTCTTACATGAGGGTATGTTGTTACCTGTGTTATTGCATGGTAGTGAGACTATGGTCTGGAATAAGAAGTATAGATCTAAAGTTCAATGTGTTCAGATGGACAATCTTAGGGGCATGCTAGGTGTGAAAAGAATTAATAAAATGAGGAATGAACGTATTAGAGAGTGGTGTGGTGAAGAAAGGGGTAAATGAGAGAATAAATGAAAGTATGTTGAGATGGTTTGGTCATGTGGAAAGTGGATAAATGAAAGTCGGTTGGTTAAGGGATGTATAGTGGAGAGTATAATGGAACCGACCGGCTGGGAGACCGAAGAGGAAAGTGGATTGAGTCGGTGAACGAATGTCTGAAGGAGAGAAATGTGAGTTTGGCAGAGGCGAGAATAAAGGTGCATGATAGGGGAGAATGGCGGGGTTTTGTATGGGGGCATGGTTGTGGCCCACCTGGGCCAGGGGATGAACCCTTACATTGACGATTTACCATAGTGAGGGTCCGTCGCGGTCCTATGATGCTCTAGGGTGGATTTTCTGTCTGTGACGAGCTCACTAATTAATGGCAACAGAGAGGGGGCGGTAAGGCTGGCTTTCTTCGACGTTTGTCATGTTCTCCTCCTACTGCTTTTCTTTTTCCGGTGTTTGTACAGCACATCAACCCCCAATCTTGGGGGAAAGAGAAAGAAGAAAAAAGAAAGAAAAAAAAAATATATATATATATATATATATATATATATATATATATATATATATATATATATATATATATATATATATATATATATATATATATAGGTATATATATATCCAATTGCTAAAAATGATAGATAAAATATATGTGAAATATCCATGTTCACATTTTCTAAATATGAGCATCTAGGTGGATTGTTATCATGCAAGTGAGCTTATGCAAAGTACTAGTCCAATCGTATTTTTTTAAATTGTGTTTATTGGTTAATCCTGGATAGGCAGTATCTCCTGACCCTTGGGAAAATTAGTAAAGTGGAGAAAATTAGTTGTAGAATTTTGTGTTAATAGTTTTGATGAGTGCCAGAATGGGTGTTGATTAAGCTGTTGAGAAGGTATTTAATTTTTATTTCGCCGGGAATGGGAATTGAAGTTTTGAGTTTAGATAATACAAAGGATTCTGTGGAGTTTACGAAGATATGTGTTGGTAGTTTTGTATGTATCATGCAGGTTATGGTATTTTGTGATTTAGTGAAGCGCGATGTGATGTAAGAGAGGAGTTTGTGTTGTCGTTGATTAAGTCATATTTGTGCTGGTATAGTCTCCGGTCAAAGTCATTCGTTTCACCTATGTACAGTCTGTTGCAGTCATGGCAGGGTATTGTGTATATGCACTTCCATTTTCAGGTTACTAAAGTGCACCAATAACAACCTATTTATTTTTTAAGTAGGTTCCTTTATTCTCATTCTTAACCTTACGCGCTTCCTTCCAGAAGATTTATTCCCTTGTAAGTCTCCATTCATCCTCCATCCAAACTGTTCATTTACCCTTTTTTCTCCTACGTATACACATTTTAGTATTTCCTCCACATTTCAAAAACATATTTCTTTGAAACTTCATCAATGGCATTTAGAACATTCAACCACTTCTTCTTTTTTTACTTAACCGCTTGCGTCAACTTTTCATTCCACCACCACTTGTTATTCTTGCTTCCTACTTTAGCACATAGATATAATTTTTTTTGCACGGCAAACAAATCATTCTTTTCATTTGCTTTCCAGATTGTTCAGCTCAACTTGTTCATACACATTCTATGTATTTGTTTGCGAGCTCTTAAATCCTTACCCTTATTGCCTTATGTTTACTTAATTTCACCTTAAT
Source organism: Trachelipus rathkii (assembly GCA_015478945.1). Lineage (NCBI taxonomy): Eukaryota > Metazoa > Arthropoda > Malacostraca > Isopoda > Trachelipodidae > Trachelipus > Trachelipus rathkii. The sequence goes on along the minus strand of JABUQX010142955.1, from coordinate 15,652 downwards.
TCTACCCACTTGCTTACTTTATCACCTCTTCCTCTTCCATCCCAAAGTCATCACCTACTAATTTATAAACAAATATACGATCCGATAATCCCATTCCTAACCCACTCTTACTGATTTAACATCCAACACATACCTCAACATCTTCTTCATAAGCACAAAAATCAATCACATCTCTTTTCACTTGATACCATCTCTACACAATACTGAAAACCTAGAAGCATACTTATGAAAATTATTGTGCTTAATAAAAGTATTACATACACATGATATTCTCTCCCAAGAAATTGGAAACCTTCCACATTAAATTTTGAATTTCTTCTCACATCCTAAGTGTCACCTGCACAAACTTTTACATCACCTATCCAACCATTTAGATCTGCTGTTTTCAACATAATCAACTGAGGCTCACCAACCATCCAAACAGGTTTGATGATCCAGAAAATGGAACCCTCTTGGAATGATTACCTTCACTGGACCATAAGTGTCACAACCACACATACCTATATTTATAAATATATATGCAGGAGCAGCAGAGTATATAGTATGAGGCAGGGTATATATAAAGAGAGATAGAGCAGTGCAGGGAGGCAGCAGAAAGAGTGAGCATATATACAGTGCAGGCAGTATGAGCCTATATATATGCTATATATAT
>JABUQX010142955.1:7500-10000 GCA_015478945.1 Trachelipus rathkii | reverse complement strand
CATCAGCATCTGACTTTGTCAAGGCCACCAACTCCACAAGAAATTGTGGATTATTTCCAACGGCAACACTGCAGTCTATGGCACAACTCGTTTCTATGGGCAACGATAAAGTTTCTGTAGCTTCTGAATGGTAGCAAATTCCAAAGTCCTGTGGGCCATTGACTTAGGAATTTGCATTACAACGTTAGATTTTGAAGTTTGAGAGGTCATATTAGTTGTTTCTAATGTTTCCGAGGCCGTTTTTGACGGTTGCGGATCTCTAAACTGGCTAGAAATCCAAGTCGTGTAGTCAGTTGACTTGGGAATTCCCATTGCATCGTTAAATTTCAACGCTTGAGGTCTTAAAGTTTTCCAAAGTCAAAGGCCCCGTTCCCATGGTAGCTGAAGCGTTTGGAGCTAAGCCTCTGAACTATATATATGATATAAACTAATGAGTAAGAGTGTTAATGTTATAATTTTTATTTTTATTCGCATTCTTTCAAACTTGGAAATTGTAGTGGGTGTTGAGCCCAAAATATTCATGGGCCCATAGTTACATAAAAATGCAGCTAATACATGTTTCTAGGGAAGTCAGGAGATTCGGATCCTGAAGTAGGCTCATGATGCGGGATCACTGAGCCGGAGCCAAAGCTGGAATCGAATAATGAAATGAAATATATATATAATAAACTAATTGGGGTATCTTACCATATGTTTAGGACCCCGTAGAACGTGATTTTGAGGTTTTCAAGTTCCTACAAAGTGTCTGGGATCTTCTGGGTGGAGCTCACAGAAGAAAAAATCAATGAGTGCGCAGTGGAGGAAGGAATGTAGAAACCTTTAAGAACCGAGAAGGAGTCGACTCTGACTCGACTCCGAGCGGAGGCTGAGTGCTAGCGTAGCGGGACTTGAATCAAACTTACTTTTAGCTTGCTATAACATATGTCACATCAATGATTGGTGTTGAGATCGAAAAAATTTATTTTAAATCTCTACAGTAGTCACCATATACAATTCTATATAATTTTATTAGTAGTCACCATATACAATTATTATTATTATTATTATTATTATTATTATTATTATTATTATTATTATTATTATTATTATTATTATTATTATTATTATTATTATTATTATTATTATTATTATTATTATTATTATTATTATTATTATTATTATTATTATTATTATTATTAATAGGCCACGTGAGGTTGCAAAGCGTGCCCGCTCGCGCAACCCGACGTGAAACCGACGTGTGGCCCGCAGGCTGAATATTAACCCCCGAACACATTGCAACGCTATTCTTTTATTACTATGACCAGTAATTTGTATACTCCATTTTCTTTTCAAGCATGTACATTTATATTTTTATTTCTTTTCATATAACCCGTTTTCTAAACTTTGATCATTAACTATAATATTTTGAGCACATCATTTTCTTTTAACCTGCGACAATTATATTTTCAAAATATCTTGGTAAGCCTAAATTATTATATTTTCTTTTATATATAATTTTATTATTTCATGTTTTATTTTGCTTAAAGTTGTTATTTATTGTTAAAATTTGTATATTTTCAGAAAACCTATTTCATTATTAAATATTTAATGTTTTTTTATTGAAAATATATACTTTATTAACCCTAAACCAGTAAAACAGTAGCGCTAACACCCTAGACAAGCTCCTCCTACCCAACCATGCTCTTTTGCTTTAAGTCTTATTTGAACACATTTTGTTTAAACTTAACATGCAACTAACTACATATTTGATGCAAAATATTAAAAACAATTTATGTTTTAACAAATATTTTAATTAAAAAATTTCAATTTATCAATAAATCAATAGATCATACTCTAAGCAACGTCACACTCCCCCATACTCTAACATATGATCTATTCAAGCCATATATTAACACATTTTGTATAAACCTATCGTAAAAATATGTTTTCAGAGTATAAACATAAAATAAAATTGTTAAAACCATTTTGTTTTTGTTAATTTTTATTAAAAAAATTAATTAATCAATAGGAGTTTAACTCACCCAACCACACAAACCACCCACCCTCCCCCTGTCATCTTTAATTTATTGGTTGCGTCTAAAGTCACATTTAAAAATATTTTGCATAAACTTGGCGTGAAAATATGTTTTCTGCATATGAAAATTACATAAAATTATTAAACTCTAAGACTCGTATACTCTTCAAACTCCTGATACAGCTCATTACTAAGCTTTCGTAAAATATTTGAGTTAACGAGAATATATCAACAAACATTTAACGCTTATTTCATCCTTTGTTAACATATATTTTTTGGGAGACTTAAATTCTGATGACTTTTAATATCTATTACAAAATATTATGTAATTGTAATATTTATCACTTTGAGAAAATAGCATGAAATACTTTTAGGCTTATTCCATTTTAAGTCTCGTCCCTTTCTTGTACAGAAAATAACAACTCTAAACATAAAAATGATTTTATGCTTAACCCATTTCATACTGGCCTAGCAGTAAATTATTAG
>JABUQX010142955.1:0-2500 GCA_015478945.1 Trachelipus rathkii | reverse complement strand
CCATTCCCGATACGCACTGTCTCTAGCCTGAATGGCCAGAGAACAAGCACGATCGAACCATGGATTATGAGGAGAGAAAGATTTAGTCAAAGAAGGAATGAACCTGCTCATCCCATCAACGATTACAGCTCCCACCTTATCGGCAGAAACCGAAGCGTCACCAGAGTCAAAACAGTCATTCCAATTATAGTTAGCGTAGAAGCGACGCAAGGCCCCCCAATCGGCCCGATCAAAGTGCCAGAAAAAACGCGTAGGGCAGGATGGAGCTGTTGGAGAGAAAGTATTAAAATTAAGAGATATAAGGTTGTGGTCAGATTTACCAATAGGAGCGAAGGTGGTGTATTTATAGAGAGAAGGACTAGTGGTGAAACATAGGTCAAGTGTGTTCAAGAATTGGTTGGGACGATCCGGAATGTGTGTGTGTTCTTTAATTAGTTGCTCCAGGTCGTTGAGAATGCTGAATGATTCTGCCTCCTCCCCACCTAAATCAGTATGAGAGGACCCCAACCATTCAGTGTTGTGTACATTGAAATCCCCCAAATAGAGGACCTCAGTATTTGGATGAGAAGATATAACAGTCTCGTGAGAAGTTGTAAGATATTCAAAAAAGGCGTGAAAATCTGTTCTGTTAGGAAAACAGTATAGTAGTAGAAACAAAAGATTGTTGTAGTATGAAAAAGTTATTTTGACACATAACATCGAAGCTAGGAGATTCGAGATTCTTAAGACGTGTTACAGGAGTGCTTATGTTTACATAGGCACTGTACTCCAATCTCTTCAGACAGAAATTATGAAATAAGTTATGGTTGGACATATTAAACGAGTTAGGAGGATGAATTCCTAGCCATCTGGGACTTAGACAGAGCAAAAGCGAAAGGAGTTAGAGAGGTGGTATTTCACGGATGCAGAGTTAGAGAGTAAGCCGCGGATGCTGATAAAGTCGATAGAAAGCCCGCGCATCTGCAAATCTGCAATCTTACATGCATACAGCAACCAAAAAACAAACAACAGACAAAAACAGAACAAACGTGAAATCAGGTTAAAATTATTCACACACTAAAACCTAAACAAAACCGTAAATGTTAAAAGTTAATTAAATCGTATTTACAGTAAATATGTAAAATAGGAAAAATCAAAAAGTTAAAAACACTAACGCTCTTTTACACCCATACAAATACACGAATAAAAAAGTAAATAAAATTGATTTAAACATTAAAACCTAAATTTAAAAGTTCAAGGGCCAAAATAATAAAAATCAAATCTTAAACACTGTGAAAACGAAATTCAGAGTTATGTAGCCCTTCCTTATATTAGTATATAGTAGTAGTTATACATATATTATTATTATTATTGTTATTATTATTATTATTATATATTATTATTGTTATACATGAATATATATATATATATATTATTATTATTATATATTATTATTACATATATATATATTATATATATATATATTACATATTATTACATATATTATTATTATTATTATTATATAAATATTATATATTATTATATTTATATATATATTATATTATATATACGGCTGGTTATTGGTTGCTATTATATATATGCATATTTACATATATTACATTACATTATGTTACATAATATATGAATATACAGTATGTTATATATTATTACATATATATATATATACATATACATATATATATATTATATATACATATATATATATATATATATATATATATATATGCTTAGGGTGATTTTTTTTTTTGCCTAGGGCGGCATGAATGGTTAAATATATGGTATATATATATGGTATATATGGTATATATGCTATATATATATATATATATATATAGCATAAATATTTATATATATCATACGTAGTTAGAAAAATATAAATTACATATAAAGGGTACTATGAAATAGACCACAAACCCTGGTGGGGGCATTGGTCACAGGAACAGGTTTCCAAATGCCTCATAGCACACATATGGCTGGAAACGCACCGTTCCGCGAGATATAGCGACATACAAATGGTACCAGAAAGGTACCAACCTCACCTTTCCTGTTAGGTTTAGCACGCAATGGTCTGCTTGTAACATAGGTGCACATATTATATTATTACACACTTAATATTACACATTAATGACAGTACAGTAGGAAATAATACATTACCAATACTATTATTACTAATACTACTAGTAATACTAATAACGATAGTACTTGCCTAGCGTCTGCTTAATCGATGAAAGGCGTTTACTGTTAGGAAAGAACAATAGTGACAGCAATAGGAATAGTAATGAAACATTTATTATTACAGGTACATACATAGTAATGCAAACGTTACGTGGTACAGTATATTTGTTTGTATCCATTACAATAAATGTTCAAAATGACCTCCTCTAGAGGTAATACAGGCATCTACACGCCTTGTCATTGACTGACGTAGTCTCTCAAATGTTCCAGCCCGTTGCCGAATGTCCTGACAGGCGTTTAATAGACGGTGGTGTAGAGTAGCTTC
>JABUQX010142954.1:7500-11373 GCA_015478945.1 Trachelipus rathkii | reverse complement strand
AGAAAATAATCTTGTTAAAAGATTTTATTCTGACAGCTTTGCACAGGCAGTATATATTTAAAGCCATAAATTTTCGTTTATTTTTAATGACTTGATAAACTTCAACTAGTAAAGAAGTTATTTATAAATAGAAAGATATATATATAATATATATATATATATATATATATATATATATATATATATATATATATATATATATATATATATATATATATATATATATATATATATATAGAGAGAGAGAGAGAGAGAGAGAGAGAGAGAGAATTTCTCACTGGGTGAACGAGTTTCGTACTCGCGAAAATTTGCGTATTTTTTTCGCTCGAACAAAGCAAGGTATGACGCTTGGCTTTTCCTATATATTTTATACGAAATATGAAGATCTACCCGTACGCCCATAGCTTTGAGATTTACTCTTAAGAACAGTAGGAAGGAAAATTTTTAAAAAAATTAATTATTGTAAATATCACTAATGTATATACTGGGTTTTCTTTAAATTTATTTTATAAATCAGTTTCTTTTTAGTTTTCATATAAAATTGCTATAATTTAGTTCTTTCCAATTTAATTTATTTTATTAAAATAGGAGCTAGCTACCCGGCCTACCCTATGTAAATCTCCCTGATATATATATATATATATATATATATATATATCAGGGCTTGTAGCGATTTCTATATATATATGTTATTAAGATGATTATATATAAATATATATATATATATATATATATATATATATATATATATATATATATATATATATATATATATCTTTATAGAGGTAGATTGAAAATTATCTGAAGACTGGCCCAGATAATGACTGTACCACTTAACTTACAATTATAATTAACAAATGTTTACTTTTGTTAATACAATATATATATATATATATATATGTTAGCATATATATATATAGTTAAAGATATATATATATATATATATATATATATATATATTATATGTATAGTATATATATATATATATATATATATATATATATATATATATATATATATATATATATCATACAGGTTTAAGCTTAAAGTAAATACTAAAACACAAATTGATATAGCCTACATATTAAGGGTTTTAACCTGTATATAGATTATTACATCTTTTGTGTATATTATATTGAACCTTACTAGTCTACAGCCTGATAAATCTTGGAAATAAAAGATTAAGTCACCTACCATGGAATTTATGCTTTCTTTGGCCTGATTCAGTTCTTAGAAATGAAGCCATTTTGTCGTTAAACCAATTTGGTTTTGTGGTGACATCCATGGCTCCACATCCACTCTTCACGCTGTTATTTAATTTTCAATGTGTGACCCTGAACGATGCCATAAGAGATTTTTTTTTTTTTTAAATCCTGAACTGACATCTCGGTTTCCATCTTTTGCTTGATTCTTGTCCAACCATCAAAGACCTTGTATCTATTTTTGTGCTGAGGGATGGCTTCGTGCATCCCAAATTCTGAGGTTCACATTGATATATTTCTAAAAATTCCAGCACTTTCTCATTGACCATTCAATTTTATATTACTGGAAACAATTGAAACTGAATATATATATAGAGTATGAGTATATATATATATATATATATATACATATATATATAGTTATAGCATATATATATATATATATAGTTAGCATATATATATATATATATATATATGTTAGTTATATATACATATATATGATTGCAAATAGAAGCAGGACTCAGTTGACTTTGAATCACCTTATATATATACCGGTATATATATGGTGTATATAAGTTAATTTTGACGAGCAGTATATATATATATATATATATATATATATATATACCGTAAAATGGGGAAAAATGCAAAATTTTTTTTTTTTTTAATAATAAAAAAACAAATTTTTAAGTTACATCTATATTTAATAGTTTTTTTCTCACATTTGAGTTTCCTTTACTGTTGTAGAATAATTAAAATAATAAAAATGTTGAAATAAATATTTTTAAAATTTTTAAGTGAAAAATTCCATTTTCTCAAAAAATTGATTTCGGGAAACCGGTCAGTGGGCGTAGGGGAAAACTGGTCATTAAATATTATTTGGTTTGTGCTTGTCCAAACTAATTATAATTTAAATGTTAAATAGAGTTTAATAATGTTATAGAATTAATTTGGATAGAAAAACACTTTCCTTTTATGTATTATTAAATCTTTGCAAACGTTGATTTTATACAAAATTTTTAAATTTTATTTTAATTTTTTTATGCTAAATAAGCATTGAAAAAGAATTATAACAATAAATTTTAAATTTTCTAATAATAATAATAATATTCTTTCAAATTTCTTTTAACAAAAATAGACCTTTATATTATGAGTTGGCCTATGTACGCACATTTTACGGAACTTTTGACAATTTTTTTACATTTTATAATTTAAATTAGTGACAATCAATTTTAATACTTACCACTAATAATATTTCACTTTTTAAACAAATAGGCACTTTATATTACGAGTATGTACGCACATTCCACGTGAACTTTTTTTTCTTACACTAGATAGAAGAAAAATAGGTATAGAAAACATTAAACAAATGTTCTATAGTCTACCATACATACCAAAATAAAAATATTATTAAACTAAATCTAAAACTAATTGATATTTTTATATGTTTATATTGACCAGTTTTCCCCGACGCCTGTCTGTTTTTACCCCATTTTACGGTGTATATATATATATATATATATATATATATATATATATATATATATATATATATATATATAGTGTATATATTATATATATATATATATATATATATATATATATATATATATATATATATATGATATATATATATATATATATAGTAATAGTAGTGGTGTATCTAGTATGATCTAATGATTTGGAAAAATTTTTGTTTCTCCGTAAAATTTCAAGTTCAGAAAGTTAAGTTTTTAATAAATTATTATGCCAAGCCTTGGTATACTCCAGAAGTTCTGCCACAAAAGAATTTTTCTTTAAAAACTTAACAACTTTTCTAAACTTAGAAATTTTTATGAAAAATTTTTCAGAAAATATTTAGATCAAATACTAGATATTTATCATAGTAGCACAGAGGGCCACCCCTCACTTTTAAACAAAATCACAGGATATGGGCTTACCAAATAATAAAAACTCAAACTTGGCTGCTCCCTTTAAGAAAAAAAGCCATGTTCAAAGCTAAGCTAAAACTCCATAGACTTTTCATATTTTGATTCATCCATAGGTTGTCTCATTTCGTTCTAGTTCAGGCTATTATTTATTTTGTTAGGTATACACAGAAAATCTATATATACTTAACAAATCTTATTATAACCCGAACTTAGGATAGCTCCAAAAATGAGCATGAGGCCCACTAATTTTTTTTTATAAGAAAATCCTCTCTGAGTTTTAACAACTTTGAGGCTGTAACTTTTTTTCCTAAAGAGATTGCCACTTTGGTGTTTTTTATTCTTCATTATTATTTTTTTTAGAGTATATCCTGTGATTTTTATAAAAATCGGAGGTGATGAGGCCCCTTTGCGCTACTATTACCATATATTTCAACATAATTTTAAACATAGTTCTACAAGGGAAAATCCTACAAGTTTTAATTAAGGCTATATGCTATAGGTTCATCTAGGCAAGGTTTAGGCCTGCAGCATCAACGATCCATATAGGTTAGGTTAAGGCCTACTGCAACAATAATCCATATAGCTAGGTCTCACTTTAGGTTCCTCCTAGTTCAGGGTATGATAAGATATGATAACTTAACATAGGCCTATATGGATCATCAATGCCATAGGCCTAAACCTATAACCTAGATTGAACTACACTGCCATAAATGTATATTTTTAAAAAATAATGTTAATAT
>JABUQX010142954.1:0-2500 GCA_015478945.1 Trachelipus rathkii | reverse complement strand
CTTTTTCCAACTGCAAATTGTGCGTACGATATTTATTTCAATATATTCAATTAAATAAAATTTGGGCTCTACTTTTGCGGCCCTAAAATAAGCCAATTTTATAATTTCTTAAAAATAAGACAAATATAGCAACATACGAAAATAAAGAATTCAAAATTCCTATAGTACTTTTTATAATGTTGCCAGTTTGGCTTCTATTATTTCATAGCAACTTGGAAGTTTTTCTCATATAAAATTAAGGTTCAAATTTTACAGAGTTGCTAGATTTGTCCATGTAATGTCCTTCTTTTACTTGTATATAGAGAGTCAGAGACACTAAAGTCAGTTTATTTGCATTTTACGGGGGGAGAGCTTGTGTTTATTTTTTTTGTGCGAGAAATAACATAGAGAAAATATATAAAAAAAAAAAATGTGTGATATATATATATATATATATATATATATATATATATATATATATATATATATATATATATATATATATATATATATATATATATATATATATATATATATATATTAATATATATATATATATATATATATATATATATATATATATATATATATAAAGAGATAGATAGATATAGAGATAATATATATATATATATATATATATATATATATATGCAAAAATAATTATCCGTATATATATATATATATATATATATATATATATATATATAGAGAGAGAGAGAGAGAGAGAGAGAGAGACCAAATCCTAGATAAGCAGGCAATGACGTTTTTCGTATTTGTTTCTAAATTTGACACCTCTACAATACAATTTTATTTTTAGGCTTTTGCTTTACCGAATGTGTTCGAATGCATGCAATCGATATTAAAAAAAAAAAAAGTCCTATAATTTATGCACACATTTACACATAAATATAAAAAATTAGGTAATAGTCCGTTTGAGGATAATCCTATCAGATATTGATATTTTAGAAAAGATAATTGATTTTATAATATTTCCATCTAAGAGAGTTATCAAGTCTTTTTAATTGCAGAATGTGTTCGAATGCATGCAATCGATATTAAAAAAAAAAAAAAAAGTTTTAATTTATGCATACACTTACACATAAATATAAAAATTATTTTATTTTATTAAACTTATATATATATATATATATATATATATATATATATATATATATATATAGCATATATATGTTATTATGTTGTTGGTTATATATATTGTTGTTATATATAGTGTTACATATATATATATATATAGTTAGTATATATATATACATATTGTTATTAATTATGCTATATATATATATATATATATATTATTATTGTTGTTACACCCACATCCCTCCAATGCCAAGCCTAATTTGTCATTCACTGTATATATATATATATATATATATATATATATATATATTATATGCTATATATATATATATATATATATATATATATATATATATATATATATATATATATATATATATATATGTTATATATATATATATATATATATATTTTTATATATATATATATATGCGAGATGAAGATTGATTGGTTTGGAAGTTGTATAACAAAGCGTTTATGGAGGGTATAGTTCCGAGGGAGGATAGCAATATTAGTACCATTATATAAGGGTAAGGTGGATAAGGTAACTGTATGTATTATAGGGTAATTAGTTTATTGGGTGTTGTAGGGAAAATATATGCTTGTATTTTGGTCGAAAGAATGCGTCGAATGACTGAAGAACTGATTTAAGGAAGAACAAGGTGCGTTTAGAAGTGGTAGAGGATGCGTTGATCAAATCTGTACATTGAAACAAATGATTGAGATAATGAGGGGGGAGAAGAATAAATTGTATTTAGAATTTATGGATTTGCAACAGGCGTATAATAGGATTAATAGGGAAGCTCTATGGCAGGTCTTAGTGACATGATGTTGGTGGTAAGCTTCCGAATGGAATCAAAAGTATGTATGACGATAGTTTAATATTAAAAGCGGAGTGAAACAATGATGTGCTATGTCTCCTTGGCGATCCAATCTGTATATGGATGAGGTTATGAAAGAATTAGAGGTAGGGGTGACAAGGGATAGTGTTATAATGATGGAGAATGGAAGAGAGTGGAGGGTTCCCTACCTATTATATACGGATTATTTGGTTTTGTGTGGCGAATCTGAAGAGAGTTTGAGAGGACTGGTAGAGAGATTTGGTAGGGTGTGTAAAAGGAGGGGTTTGAAAGTAAACGTAGATAAGAGTTAGGTTAGGGTTGTGGGTGAGGAGAGTCCTCGGTGTGAAGTTATGTTAGATGGTGAACAGCTGGAAAAAGTGTCCGAATTTAAATATTTAGGATATATGTTGAATGAAAAGGGAGCGGATGATGCAGAGTGTAGTAGGAGAGTTGTGAATGGCACTAAGGTGGCTGGTGCAATGAAATCGTTGGTGGATGTAAAGGGACTAAGTCTTGAGTGCGCTAGGGTCTTACATGAGGATATGTTGTTACCCGTGTTAATGTATAGTAGTGGGACTTAT
>JABUQX010142953.1:35000-37500 GCA_015478945.1 Trachelipus rathkii | reverse complement strand
ACACGCGAATTCTTAATTTTTTTTACTATTTTTTCTTAGAAAAAACAGAACTTTTTTAATAAAACAATTAAAATAAGCATCTATTTGTTCTTAAAGGACATTTCAGATACCAAAAATTAATATTTAAATTCTAATACCTTAATTTGAGAAAAACAATAACATATCCATCATAATTAGTGAATGAAAGAAAAACTTTTTTAACTAGCACTAACTAGTTCAAGATTCTATCCTCGGTTTGCATAAATATATATATATATATATATATATATATATATATATATATATATATATATATATATATATATATATATATATATATATATATATATATATATATATATATATATATATATATATATATATATATATATATATATATATTAGGGGTGTACCGGAACTGAAATTTTCAGTTCCGGCCGGAACCGGAATTAGCCGGAATCACAAAAAAAATTCCGGCCGGAATTCCGGCCGGAACCGGAATTTCTTATGAACTTTCCTTTAACTATAAAGAAATGTAAAAATATTTTATATAATTTTCAACATAAAATCTTATATTTAGTACAACGCCACTTCATGAACATATGGAAAATCATCATCGAAGAGAATATCTGGAAGTCCAAAAATTTTAATAGTAAAAGGGAGAGTCTTGTATTTTCTAGAACAAGGGAAACCACAAAAGGGCAATAGATCCAAGCCGTGAGATATGCGAGTTTTGAGGAGAGTTTCTCCCCAAAAAAGATTTGACATATCAATGACCCCAAATCACAGAAAATAATGAATTTTATCGCAATGAGTAACTAACTATTCACAGTCACAGAAGAGAAGGGATTCATAGAACTTATTGCCCATTTTCAACCAAAATATCTTATTCCTAGTAGAAAATATTTTGTAGAGAAGATGTTACCAACTTCATACAGGAAATTATGATCAGCAGTATTCGAGAAGTTATCTAAGACTGATCAGATATCATTTACTACAGATATATAGAGAGCTAAATAATTCAAACGAGTCATTTATTTCTTTGAACTGCACTCTGGCTTACCAGCGAGTTTAAAAAATGGACTGTGTACTCCATTGTAAGTATTTCCCAGGTTCTCATTCTGGAATTAAAATCACTATGAGTTTTGAAATTATGATGAATAATTGGGAAATTCCTCCTAACAAAATCCATTTGATCCTTCGAGATGGAGCATATAACATGAAACTTGGAACTGATTTAGCAGGATACACAAGTTTTTTTTTGTTTTATTCATAAAATTCAATTTGTTATTAAAGATGCCTTATTTTCTCAAAGAACAGTGTGATTTAATAAAGAAATGTAGGAATATTTGTACACATTTCAATCATTCCAGTTTTTAAGCTGTAATGAACTTAAAATACAAAGAGACTTGGATCCACATCTTGCAAGCTCACTTATGCCAATTCAAGATGTTAATACAAGGTGGAATAGCACATATTTGATTCTAGAAAGAATTGAATGTTTGAAAAGACCTCTGCAAGTTTATATTATAGAACAATCAATCATTTAAGCTTTGACTGCTAATAAATGGCAAATACTTGAAAAAATTCTAAGAGTTTTGCAACCATTTCTCATGGTTACGGAAACTATAAGGCAAAATCAATTATATCATCAATTATTCTCCATATTTGAGCTCTCCAGCATATCTCTCAGATTCTGAGGATGACAGCAGAGTTCAGACTTTAAAAGAAGAGCTGAAGAAGGCATTAGAGTTTAGATTTATGAATAAAAAGGAAGAGAAAGGATTAATAGACATATATCAAAGCAAGATAATTGTTTTAAGTACTGTAGTAGACCCAAGATACAAACTGACTTTATTTTCTAATGAAATAAGAGAATTGAGTAGAAAATGGATGCTTAAAGAAATATGCAAATAATTGAAGGTAGAAAGTGATAATAGTAGTAGCAGTACAGAAGAAGGTTCAGGCGATGAGTCATCCATCCATTTTCAGAAACTAGCATTATCTACAATAAACTTAGATTTGCCAAGTACCTCAAAATCATCAGGAGCATTAAGAAAAGAAATTACTGCAAAGTTACTTAGCTTTTATAAGTTTGAAGAAAGTGAAAGTGACAGCGAGTCAGTTAGTGTAAAAAGGAAAAAAAGAAAAATCAGTGGCTCTAAAAAAGGTGAAATTCTTAAAGAAATTGAAATTTTTTTTACCAGAGAAATCAATTTCTAATCTGGGAAAAGAAGAATTACTTAATTGGTGGAAAGTGACCAAAGCTAAATTCCCAAACATAGCAGTACTAGCCCAAAAATTACTCTCCTTTCCAGTCTCCCCCATATATTCAGAGAAATTATTTTCATTTTCAGAAACAGGAAATATATTTGAGGAAAAACGTTTAAAAATATTGCCCAATACTGGTGAACAGTTTTTCTTTTACTTCACCACAATACAGCAATAAAATAAATCTCTTCCAGCAAATTTTTTTCTCAGAAGTAAATTAGTAATTCCGGTTCCGGCCGGAATTTTTCAA
>JABUQX010142953.1:10000-25000 GCA_015478945.1 Trachelipus rathkii | reverse complement strand
TATTATTATTATTATTATTATTATTATTATTATTATTATTATTATTATTATATTTTTATTATTATTATATTATTATTAACAACAAGCAGGTGCGGAAAATCCAAATAATGAACAGATAATATCAATGGAGGAAGTGGAGACCGCAATAAACAGTATGAAGAATGGTAAGAGTACAGGTATCGACGGATTACCTGTTGAAATATTTAAGGGAGGGAAGGAGGTGGTGCAGTGGATGTGGAGACTGTTCAACGGATTTTGGAGAGAGGAAAGGGTACCAGAGGAATGGGGAAAGGCAATAATATGTCCAATATTTAAGAAGGGAGACAGAGGTGAGTGTTCCAACTATAGGGGGATATCACTTCTGCCCCATGCTTTGAAGATATATGAAAGGATTTTGGAGAGGAGACTTAGAACGAGTGTGGAGAATAAATTGAATGAGGCCCAATATGGTTTTAGAACGGGAAGAGGAACCACCGATTTGATCTTTAGCTTGAAGATGGTGATTGAGAAGAGTTGGGAGTGGGATAGAGACATCTATGCTGCTTTTATAGATCTAGAGAAAGCGTTTGATAGTGTGCCGCGGGAGAAGCTGTGGGAAACGCTTGGAAATCCGTATTATGAGGTTGAACCCAAGTTAATAAGAGTGATACGTAGTCTCTATGTCACTAGTAAGAGTGCCGTCAGAACAGCGTTTGGCTTAGGAAAATGGTTCCATGTACAAGCGGGAGTGAGACAGGGAGGAGTTTTGTCTCCTCTGCTGTTTATCATATATATGGATGGGTGTATCCGAGAGGTTGGTTTGGAGGAAGACATTGGAATTGCTATGGCATATGCAGATGACATAGCAGTGGTGACAAGTGACAGAGCGACTCTGCAGAGAGCGATGGATAGGTGGGGAGACATATTGCATAGAGAAGGATTAAAAATAAATAAGGAAAAGACGGAGGTGATGAAGATCTCTAGAGAAAGAGAGGTGCTTGACATCGTGATAGAGGG
Organism: Trachelipus rathkii; assembly: GCA_015478945.1. Classification (NCBI taxonomy): domain Eukaryota; kingdom Metazoa; phylum Arthropoda; class Malacostraca; order Isopoda; family Trachelipodidae; genus Trachelipus; species Trachelipus rathkii. The sequence continues at coordinate 24,004 of JABUQX010142953.1, read as the reverse complement.
GGAAAGGTTGAAGGAAGTGGAAAAATTTAAGTACCTGGGTGTTACTGTAAACGTGGATGGAGAAATGGCCGGAGAGATTGAGGAGCGTATAAACAGGTTTTCGAGAAGTGTGGGACAGCTGTATGGATTGCTGAAAAACAGGCATGTACCGAGGGATGTTAAGGTTTTGATATATACGACAATACTAAGACCTACTCTCGTATATGGGTCGGAAGCTTGGACTCTTACCACCAGAACAAAAAGCAAGATTGTGGCAGCAGAAATGAGAGTGCTGAGACTGATAGCGGGAGTGACGAGAAGGGAGCGAAGAAGAAATTCGGAAATTAGGCGCGAGCTTGGAATAGAACCCATTGATTGGTTGATAGAGAGACAACAGCTAAGGTGGTATGGCCATGTCCGAAGAATGAATGAGGAGAGATACCCTGCGAGATTCTACGACTGGCAGCCAGAAGGAAGACGACCTGCTGGGAGACCAAGAAGAAGATGGAGGGATGGTGTTGCAGCGTCGATGGTGAAGCGAGGAAGATCTATTGCCGAGGTGGAAGAGGAAGGATTCTACCGAGACAGATCCGCATGGAGGGGCTTTGCAGAGGACAGGGCTGTACCCTAATCTCAGCGCTTGGTGAGAAGAAGGTGAGAATTATATTATTATTATTATAAAAACATTTCAAATGTGAGCGAGCGTTGCCGTGTAACAGCTTAGTTGCGCGCAGCGCGTGTAAGTTGTTGCACAGCAACGCTCGCGCACATTTTATTTTCTTATTTTATTTTATTTTATTTTGTTTCTTAATTTTAATTTTATAGTATTTTTATTTTATTTCATTATCATTTTGTTATCTTCAAATATATATATATATATATATATATATATATATATATATATATATATATATATATATATATATATATATATATATATATATATATATATATGTATATATATATATATATATATATATATATATATATATATATATATATATATATATATATATATATATATATATATATATATATCAGGGGCGTATATATAGGGTAGGCCGGGTAGGTAGCTCCTACCCAATATTTTTTAGGTTTTAAATAATTGAAATTAAATTGTAAAAGTATACTAAATTATTAAAATTTTATATAAAAGTTAAAAAAAGAAGCTATTTTGCATCATAAATTAAAAGAAAAACAACCACAATAATAATAGCTATAATAATAATTGAATTCATTTAGAAATTCTCGCTCCTACTCTGATCTTAATAGTAAAATTCTTTACCCCACGCGGACGAATGACGTCATTTCCTACGTCAACTTATAATGGAGCGGGCTAGTCTGTCCTACCTATAATAATCGATAAAATAATCGATAATATATATGAAATCTTTCGTTCTCGATCTTCCCGTAAATATGTACGAAATATGTGGCTTGTGGCAGTTTCTTTGAAATTTTTGCATCGGATGAGTCTGATTGTTCTGATATTGAATATTAATTTTATATAACTTTATTTAAGTGGTATTTAGCATTATATACATAAAATTAAGTGAAATAATGCATAATGGAGTAAGTGTAGATTTTATATTAAAGAAAAAACGCTTTAAAATTTATCTATAAAACGAGAGCTCTATTTTAAAAAAATGATAGGCCTAAGAAATTACTCAATTGGAATGTGATTTAAAATTAAGTATTTGGTAAATATAATGAAAACAAGCTTTTCATACAAATAAATAGGTACGTATTATAATTATTAAAATATGTTTTCGATGTTTTCGTTAGCTATATATATATATGGAACGCCGGTTAGGGTTTATAGTTTTCTTGATGTGTTAGGCCTACAACAATTTATTCAGAAGGAACTAACTTTCTTTGTTCCTTGTTTCAACTCCTGAATTTTTACAAGTGTAGAGACTTTGTCATGGTTATGAAATCCCTTGAGGACCTTTTTATAGATATGTTTGAAAGATGGTGACTAACTCAATCTTTCGGGGTCCGTTTTAGTTCTGACGGTTGTGGCCTTAAAACCCTTCCCTTCGTTATAGTTCTTGAATTCAAAACAGATTTTCTACTACCTATCTGTTTTCCTGGCTTTTTGCCTCCAAGTATTTATAGCATTTATAAGGTATGTAGAGAGAGATGTCCAAATTATTGTTTTATTACCTTATAAACTAATTACATATAAATATTTATTTATGTCTCTACAGAAATATTTATTCTTAATGAAAATCTTAAATATTGTCAAAAATTTCTTTATCACAATGTTTATTTACTGTGTAACTATTTTCTGATTATCGTTTTAAGTTAAAATGGTTCTTACTGTTTTCACTGTCAGACGGATACTGACGTAAAAGTCGATTACATGTAAATATTAAAAGAGTTTATATAAATAGATTTTTATCGAGTGTCATTTATTGAATGTTTATTAAGTTAAAGTTTATGTTTATGGTCCGTCAAAAGTAAAAGGACGGAAGGAATGACGTAAGGAATGTCAGAAGGACCCAGAAAACGCTAATTAAATAATGATCTAACTCATTTATACTGAAAAAATATTATAAAATTCCTTAAAAACGATCTCAGGGCACATATGTTATTATTATTAGTTATTATATATTATTATATATATATATATATATATATATATATTATATGTTATATATATATATATATTATTATTATATATTATATATTATATATATATATATATATATATATATATATATATATATATATATATATATATATATATATCTGTGTGTAATACAAAATATCACACATACATACATTACAATATATACTTATTTTTAAAAATATATATTTGTGCGTTCATTTTGCATCTATATTTATACACAGCATATTATAGATATATATGTACAACAAAATATATTATTTATTTATTTATTTTTATTATCGTTATTTTTCGTATGTATGTGTAAACTGTACCATGTATAGATAAAGCATTCTGTTCAGTAATAATTATTATTATTATTATTATTATTATTATTATTATTATTATTATTATTATTATTATTATTATTATTATTATTATTATTATTAATATTATTATTATTATTATTATTATTATTATTATTATTATTATTATTATTATTATTTTTATTATTATTATTTTTATTATTATTATCTCGAAGTTAATTTGTTTTTGAACTAGAATGGCTTCGAAACTTATAACAATAAAAGTTTTAATAATAAAATCTCAAAAGTTTTGAAGCTTCAAATAAATTTTAAAAGTTTAAAAATAAAATAAATCAAAAGTTTTTAGTTAAATAAATTTCAAAACTTTGATAAAAAGTTTTACTTAAATAAACTTCAAAAAATTTTTGTTAAATAAATTTCAAAAAATAAAAATAAATCTGTATTATTCTGGAAATATAAAAATTAATAAAATTTTATTACTTTATCCACCCATGTAAAATGCCATATCTCACGATACATACGGTTGTTGTTCAGCTAAGTTCAGTTATTAGTAAACACCTTCAAAATTATACTTGTGAATTTTCTTCCTAATGGTTTTGTGTTCTTTCAAGAGCCTTCTATGTACTATTTTGGGAGCTAAATCTTTGTCCTTGAAGAATTGTATTTCGGATATTATGTAGATGTCATATCCTGAATATTGTTATTGAAAAGAAAAATAAAAATCATTTTTGCTTTGAAAGATTGTGAAATGGGAATTCCAAGTGTTGAAATAGGATGTCTATTTGGTTATAATATCACTAATTAATTAATTAAGTTCTATAATGTTGTAATGTGGATTTTCCCACGATCAAGTGAATTTTCCCACGATCATTAATAATAATTAATTTCTAATATCTGTATCCTGTTTATAATGAAAATATGGAATTATTGTGCTGGCAATTCTTTCAGGTGCCCCCTCCCACCGGAACTATGCATGAACAATTACTGTAAGTTTATGCCCGGAACTATGAAAATCTCTTCTAATGTAAAATGTGATATTTTATATGGTTTGTAAATATGATTTAATTACGGTTTAGCATATTAATCATAAAATATAACTACTAAAATTATTTAAATAATAAAATTATTGAAATAATCTAAATTACAAAATTAAAATTCTCAAAAAAAAAAATTAATCAAAATTAATCAAAATTATATTGTCAAATCTGAATAAATACATTCAGTCATTCATTATGTTAAACTTGAGTCTATCAAAATTCTAAAATATAAAAGTAAAATATTAAAGTATATAAAGTAAAAGAATTATTTACTGATATTATTAGAAGTATCTAGATTAGTAAAATTATTAAAATAATTAAAATATTACTAAATTATTTAAAGAAAATTAAAATAATTATTAAGAAATTATTATAATAATTGAAAAATATTCAAAAGTAAAATATTTAAAAAGTAAAATATTAAAAAATAAAATATATCTTATTGAAAAGTAAAATATTAAAAATTAAAATATTTGAGAAATTCAAAGTAAAATATTAAAAAAAAAGTAAACTATTTAGAAGTAAAATTATTGAAAATTAAAATATTTAAAAATTTAAAATATTTAAAAAAAGAATAAAATCTTTACAAATTAAAATATTTAAAAGTAAAATAATCAAATAAAAATCAAAATATTTAAAATATTCGAGTGTAAAGTTATATAAATTTGTCAAAATATAAAAATCATTCGAATGTGAAAATAAAATTAAAATATATTGAATTATAAAAATGTTTGTAATGAAAAAAATCAAAATTTGTCCTAAGATTTAAAATTATTCAAGTTTGTGTAAACTAGTTGGAACAAAGTAAAAGCATTTCGCCAAATATTGAACAGAAATTAAAGTAAAAATTGATAAAATGTTAATATTATTGATAGTAAAAAAAAAAACGTTAAAATATTAACATAAAACATTATATTTATCTCAGTAAGTTAATTCTACAAAATTATTATTCATATAAAATATTTATTTATGAATTTTGTATTATTTATTAATACTTAAATATTTGGGAATTTTATCATTAAATTTAAATATTTGAATATCAAATTTTTAGTTATTTTGGGGAATATTATTTGTGATTTACATGGGGGTCTCTGGTAGTGAAGTTCTTGGGTTGCGGATAGTATTTGGAGTCGACGTTGCTGAAGGATTATGATTAACCGTGGTACCTACTATTGTTCCGGTTCTACCGTTGTTCATTGGTATATAAATACTGTTGGAACTGTAGTCTGGATCTGGTTCATCATGAGGGGTTGGTAACCTCATAGCGCTACGGCGTTTCTTCAGCTTATTTATGATATTAACATAACTGATTCGTCTGTTTATGCGCTTTTTCCTCATCTCTCGCTCACGTCTAGAGATGTCATCTGGTATTGGCATTATCTCGTAAGTTGGTCCAATATTCGCAACTCGAGTCTTTATCTTCTTGTATCTAAAGGAAAAGAAAACAAGAACGGCAGAAACTACGAAAAATAAAAATAAAGTAGAAACACTTATAGCTATCTTTGTACCATGTAAATTGTTCAAAGCGTGTCTGTGTAAAAGAATTGTTTCATTAATATGATCAAGGTGTGTGTTCCATTGTAAACCTGTGATTTTAGTATGTGCTGATGTATTTAATGTACTTTGTAACAAGTGATCTTCTATGTTAATGTGTACATTTATATCACTTCTTTGTATGACACTGTAATGAAATGATGTGTTATAGTTTACATGAGCAGGGTTTATGAGTGTCTGATAATTTGTTCTAACACTGCATTGGGGTGGCAATACATGGAAATCTCTTATCCATATTACTTGTTGTTGTGCGTCTGTACATTGTACATTTTAGCACGCCCTGTATAGGTTTTTGAACACTTATAAATAAATGTGCCTGTACAAGTTTGGTGTATATTTTGTCATTGTTTATTTTCTCAAATTCACATTGTTTATGTTTATTGAAAGATCCATTGTTTATTAAAGTTATGATGCAATCTGTAATGTCAAATGAAAGTATTGCGTTGGTGAGTGGACAAGCGTGATAGTGATTTATCGTTTTGCATTGTTTGAAGTGTTGTAAAGTCATGTAAGTGTAAGTAAATGTATTCTGATTGATGAAATATACCTCGTATTTGGGGGTATACATAAACCTATCCAAATTGTTGTTTCTTATGTGTGTGGGAAATGGTGTTAATTGGTAAGTATGGAATACTTGTTCATCAGTCAGGGGAATCATTGTAATAATGCTATACATATTGTTTGGACTTACTGTCGTCCAGGTTAAATGCAAAAATTTCAGAAATTCAGAATTAATATCTAATAGGGTAGTTAACTTAAGCTTAATTTGGGCATCATTAATAAATGGAATTAATGCCTCCTTAGTATAAGCTAAATAGGGTGTATTAAAATTTTTTGTCTCTGACAAGATATTATATACCCTTGTCTTTATCCTATTTACCAAATTTACGTAACTAGCCACTAAATTTATATAATCAGTTATTATCATACCATTTTCAATCTCTAAAAACCTACTCGCAGCTTTTTCATTGCTTTCTAGTATTTTAGTGAGCTGATCGGATATTTCATTTACAGAAGAAACAGTATCTTTCAACTGATCCTTCAATTGGATTATTATCTTATTATACCCATCATTATTATCATCTAGCATCGTTATTTCCCTCTTTATCTCCTGTACTTCCTCGTCTAGTGCCGTGCCAAACACCGATTTGAAGATGGTTCCTATCCCATTTAAGAACCCTCTTTCAGTATTGTAAGACAGGATCCATTCGTCTTCTAACAGTGCTCTCACCTCAGATATTAGGAGATAAATATTTCTAATCAGAATAGAGTTTGTGCTCTTTTTCATTACTCGCGTGAATGTTGCTCTCTTAGTTCTGTTACTTCCTTGTTCTGTATTACTATCCAGATGTTTAATGATGCTAAAAATCGTATGTTTGCTCGTTTTTGATGCAAGGTGTAATTTTCCGTTTGAATAAGTATAATTCCTTTTGGTTACCATTACGTCAGGAACTGATTTAGTGTAGTTACTTACGGATGTTGAGTTTGTTGTGTTGTCTACGGATGTAGAAAGTTCCTGCAACAATCCTGCTGGCCTCTGATTGTATCTTTGCCGTATAGATTCATACGCATCTTTTGCCGTTTGTGGATACGATGATTGATATGAGGTACCAAATTGCTGTTTTCCCACTGTCTTCTCTGACGTTAATAATGCGGCTTGCACATTCATAAGTTCCTTTTCCATTGCCAATAAGTTCTCATGAATGAATTTAGAGCATTGAAGATTTAGGGTTACATCCAGGTAACCCATAATAAACTTCGTGGACCCCATTGGGTCAAGAATAAGACCTGGTACAATCTTTACATCCTCAGGTCTGTCTGTGGTTTGGTATGCTAAACAGCATGTCATGTACCACATTATAACAGCAATCCTTACCAAATTGAACATCTTGCACCTCTAAAATATATATATACATATATATATATATATATATATATATATATATATATATATATATATATATATATATATATATATATATATATATATATATATATATATAAAAAAAAAAAAAATAATAAATCATGAAATCTAAACTAAATAAATCGAGTACCCATCCTTAAAATCTTAATAGTTTCCCTTTTTAACAGATATTTTTAAAGAAAACGCTTCTTTTAAGGATATGATTCCTCTAAAATAAATAAAAGAAATTATTATTAAAAACATAAAATTATCATTAAAATAAAATACACATTAAAATAATGTACACGTGGGTACACACACAATACTATATATATATATATATATATATATATATATATATATATATATATATATATATATATATATATATATATATATATATATACTACATTCATATATATATATATATATATATATATATATATATATATACTCACATTCATACCATTGTAAATGTTTTTGGTTCATTGTAAATGTGATGTAAGACGATTGGTTTTGAGGTTTTAGTTAACTCTTGTAGTTCTCAGCAATCGAAGAAATTCGTCCAGTTTCGATCGGCTTAGTATTATAGTTTTAAACTTTTCTACCTTTTCTTGTAGTATTGCATTTTCTTCTTGAAGATTCCTTTTAGCTTCTTTCAACTTTTCCCATTTTTCTCTTCTTTGTTTGGGTGATAATCTCACACTTCGCATGAGATACTTGTATCTTGGCTGAATGATACGTTTCTTTCTGGATATGGTATCTAGTTCTTCTATTGGTCTTTTCAGTCTGTTTGGTATATTGGAGTTGTTTTCTTGTACACTATTGAAGGTTACAAACAGTGTTGGTGAAACTGTTGCAGTTATTGGTTCGGGTTGTGATCCAAAACTAAAATTATATATATTGCTCAATATGGGTGCACATAGTGTTATTTGTGCTACCTCTAAACAAATTGGTTTCAAAGTTTTGTCATAACCGCTTTCAGGAATGCGCACTACAGATCTTTGAGGAGTACCAACTTCAAATGCAGTTGCCATTTTTTTTTTCTAAAAAAAATCACATATATATATATATATATATATATATATATATATATATATATATATATATATATATATATATATATATATATATATATATATATATATATATATATATATATATATATATATATATATATATATATATATATATATATATCTATCTATATACAGGTATCTGCATATATCTAATTTGTTAGTATATCTTAAGGTTAACCTACATCTACAAGTACTATCTCTTTCTTTATTATATTATATTACTCCTTTTATAAATCTGATTTTTCCTCGAGAGTCTCTACCTCTTAAAGTCCAAGCATTATCTTTCCAGAACAATCTCCAATGAAGTGACAGATTGTTTGTAGATATCTGTGATCTGGTATGGATAACTGGTATATTTTCACCTATGATAATATGCTGGAAAAAATTCTGTATCAATTCTATTATATTTCTTCTTCTGTGGTATAGCAACCATACATTCATGATGTCTAAAGTATCTTCATTTCGAGTTGGTAGTAATGCTCTTCTTAGATCATCTGCTTCTTCTTCCTTTAAATATGATATCAATTTTAACGGTATATGAAACATGGCTAAGGCCCATGCTTTAGTACAAGCTATTATAAATATATCCTCCATCATTTCATATGGAGTGCAATCCAAAATGTCTGTAAATATTCTTTCTACTATCTGATCTTTTCTATTCAATCTTATCAGTTTGAGCAATCTAAATAACAATCTAGGACTTATTCTCCTGCCTATGTATCTTTTATGACTTTCTTTAATATTAATCCAGAACTTATATAAAATTCGATAGTAATTAATCGGATACACTTCTTCTATGGCTATTTTCTCCAACATGTGTTCCATTATTCCATTATAGCCTGTGTACGGCATTGTTTTCATTAGCTCCTTACATTCGGTGTTGAATGTATCTTGATAAGGCCATGTGGCTAAAGCTAACAAATGTCCTGATAAGACATCACCAAAGAGATTTCTATAAAGTGAGTCTCTTGGTCTACCATTCTTAGCGAGTGCATTCATAATTTGAACCATCACTTGAGTACATGGAAACATCGGTACAAGTGTTTGCATTTTCTGTGCATTCATAACCATAATTGCTCTAACGATTGACTCCATCTCCTTCCATCTCCTTTCATTTTCTAATTCTTGTGCTAGACTACAGAGTTTATTTATGTTACCTGACCATATGTAATTGGCTATTATAATCTCACGATTTTCGCCTGAAATATCTCTTTCATGGTATGGCTCTATGTATTTTAGAAATTCTATTTTATCTTGATTGTCTTCTGTCTCATAATATGCATTTCTAAATACCTCTCTATCAATTATGGTTCCGTAATGAGAATAACAATCAATATTTATCAGTTCAATGAATTCATTAAAATCAATATTGATTCCGCAGGCAATTCGGGCGATTATCCAGTCTTCAGTCTGGGAAACAATGGTTTTAACCCACCTTTTTACAAGTAATTCAAGGTGAGTCGGTACATCTAGTTTCGAGGTTATTGATTCGGCTATGATAGTGGACTTACTTGAGTCTATTCGCCGTTTGGTTGCTTCCTCTGATTCAATGTCACCACCGAAGTGCAGTCTTTGACCAGTCCACTCCTCCAAATTTTCGGGTAAAATGCTTTTCGCATGGTTCGATGTGACTATTGTGATGCCTACCTTGATCGCTGCTAAATCAACTAAATTCATCGGGTTGACTCTGATGTTTCCTTCCATCTCTAGAAGTAAAATTATCAGATCGTGAATTTCTTCTTCCATACCTGTGTGTTTGTTGTGTATGTGTTTTAAGTGTAAAATAATTAAGATCAAACATTACGCACATATTTTAATAAACTACACACATGTACATACATATTTGTATGTAACCACAACTAAATAAACACATAAATATTCATAACCATATATATATATATATATATATATATATATATATATATATATATATATATATATATATATATATATATATATATATATATATATATATATATATATATATATATATATATATATATATATATATATATATATATATATATATATATATATATATATATATATATATATATATATATATATATATATATATATATCTATATAAAGAAAAATCTTATTTTCTAATTTATAAATAAATACCAAATTAAATACCAACGTACTTTCGTACACCTGTTATGAAATGTATGCTTTCATAATTACTTATACCTGAGTTTTCATTCTAGTGAAAACCATTACCCAAATAAATTGTATTGCTTAATAAAATTGTGTAAAGGTAAATAAAATAAAATGAGATACCAGTAAAGTTTTATTTATTAAAAGATTATTAAAAAGTTTTTACAAGCTGGTTTTAATAACTATATGAACTATGATTATTTAAATTCAAATAGTGTATATCGAGAATAAATATTTATTTATATATTAAATATTGGACCCTCGATACACTACTATAGGAAAGTTTATATATATATTCCTTGCTTCTTATTTCCATGGATGTCCTTCTTCCGATTTGTCGAAATCTTAATCTATACGTGACCTCAACTTCCAAGAGCTCTAAATTTTATTTAATTAGGCATCTTAAAGGTTGGGGTTACCCATATTTTATTCAGCTGAAATTTCTTTATCACGCTTCCATCTTCTAACTTCAAGCTTCTTATTTAAATTCCTTCCAATGGCTGGGTTAGTAAATTTTTCTTCAATTAATATTTAATAAGTGTGTTCTTATCCTCTTAAATGAGTGGTGGAATCATCTCCCTCTAGCAGTAATATCTGCAAGATTCATTGATGAGCTCTGTCAACTTCACTATGGATATTATGCTTGGTTGAAATAAATTCCTCATTCATTTTCAACAGAAATAAAATTTTTAAAGTTTTTACACTTTTTCTTATTTAATGAACTATCTTAACTCAATAATAATTGTTGAGTTCTTATCTACATTTATATATATATATATCTTAATGGCTTTCATCTTGCCATCAATTCTGCTATCTATTTTCTATAGCTATTTCTTTCTCTAGTTCTCCTCAATGTATCAGTTATGGGAAATTTTAACAGTTCTATATATATTTTATCCCTTATATACATTAAAGTTTCAAATGAAGTTCTTTGTCATTTTTATGGAAACAAAAAAATATATCTTAATATTTTAAATCAGTAAGTTAGGCTAGGTTCAGCAAGTTAATAAAATCTAAATATTTCGCTTCGGGTTTATGTTAAGAGAAAAGTTAGAGCTGAAGTTACATCTTCTAGAGGTTTTAAACTCTTATACCAATAAAGGGTGATTGACGGATAGTCATTCAACAGCCTATGGACTCTAGTCTTTCTCTTTCCACAAACACTTTGCTTTATAATAGATTACTTTTAGTACACTAAATGAATTATATAAATTATTTTAAATCTATTTTGATTGGAAGATATTAGCTTCAAACAGAGTTAAAGTAATAAGAGTGGAATAACTTATCCGGAGATTTTACAACTCTATTGCTTTACAGAAGGGTAATTGGCTTATGCTTGCTATGCAGCCTTCGTAATGCCTCTTAAGTCTTCTTCTCTTGTTTGTCAGCATTTTATCTTCTTCTTAATTAAGCGTGTTGATGGATACGCCTTTCAATTGATGTTGTAGCACTTAAACGTCATAGTGCTATGGACGCACGCAAATAAAATTCACGATTTCAAGTTGATTTGTTGAATCGGTTTACTCCGAAATTTTTATACAACGTATACCGACAATTCTGTATTCATTCTATTCATATAACAATTCTATTTATCTGTATGGGTTTCCACAGATAAAAAGTGTCTGGAATCAATCCTTTCAATTTGCGAGGCTCAAGAGTACACACATATACATACATACATATGTCACCTTGGCATCATCCAGATTACTAATTGATCGACGACGTCTTTACGGGTACAATTCCGCATCCTCTAACATTTAATGGATTGACCCTTGATTCACTTCTCTATTCTTCACGGCTTATACCGCTTTTGCCGCTAGCGGGTGCAGAGTGCTTGATTACTTTGTCAAATACTCCACATCTTTCGGTAATGACGTTGTGCAGAGCTGGTGGTATGGTACGACTTTGCGTACCCCTCCTTAGATACCTCTTCATTCCAAATTGAACGGACTATCTCATGGCTTTCCTCTATCATGAACAGAATAATTATCTTGATCAGAGAGGTCAGTTCTAACAGCGGTTTTAGACTGTGACCTCACCCATGTAGGCTAAACTCATTCTCCTCCAAACGGGCGAGTAAGTAGCTTCGGATAGAATTAATCTTGCTCTGAATTTTTACTCGAGTGCAGTACTCTATGCTCATTCTTAACCTCTCAATACTTTAGTAATTGGGGGAGCAGTGGTTCGAATTAGTCCTCATCTGAATTTTAGTCAGACGATATTCTGCAACTGGAATCAAATCTTCGTGATTCCCTTCGCCTATAAACAAACCTTTAATTTAGTTAGGCGGCTCAAGTATCATTTTTCTTAATACTTCCTCGTCAAGTATATATATTACTTCGAGGCTATGTGGCAGCTTTATAGCACTGCCCAAGTTCTTCGCAAGCTAATGTGCGGGTTGACCTTTTCTTCATTCTCCTGAATGGGTAAAAAATATTATCTCAATACTATTCGTAGAGTAATTTTTCATCATACTAGGATGTGTGTGTGATCATCTTATTACTAGTATTCTCCTATTAGCGCATACTCCATATATGTGAGACTGTGCTCAAAATCAATGTATTGGAGATTTATATTTTCTAAGCGCGTAATCCATATCAATGTGGTGAGTTTTATCCTTCAGAATTCAATTCTGGGGTTTTCTCAACTTATAACGGTCTTTACCTATACTATGTAGGCCATGCTCAATATTATACGAGCCAGTGGGTTGCTTTGTAACCCCACCATCATCGCTACACCATGTAAATTTTACCTATGGGTGCGTGAGACATATCTTGTCTATAATTCTCGTTATAAGTTCTACTTGGCTTAAAATGAATAAAATTCTTCCTTTTATATAGCTTAAACACTGTGTGAGGCTATCTCTTTGTAAATTATTACTGATTTGATGTGAATGATATGGTCTAGTGTGTGCACATAATTGCCATAATTAATATCTGTGTGCTTCCCTTAATTTACATCCGTCTTCAATCTTGATCCGTATTTAAGGATGCTTTAAAATCCTTTCACAATATATATATATATATATCACATTAATCATACTTATTTATTTTGTTAAAAAAAAATGTAGAAATTATCTGTAGTTGTAAATGTAAAAAAAATGTGAAGAAAATAAATTGTTTGTGATATTTATAAGCCAAAGAAACATTATTTTTATCGAAGAGCAAGCAAAACTAATATTACTTTATTTGGATGCAATTGTGCTTTTTGCTCGTTTTTGGTTGAAATTGGAGAAAAAAAAAATCTTTTATTCTTCTAAGGAAAAAATATAAAAGTTTATTTTTAAGCTTTGATTATCATCATTATAGTCTCATACACAACTCGTTATTTTTTTTTTTTTTAAATTTATAAAAAAATATAT
>JABUQX010142952.1:5000-11662 GCA_015478945.1 Trachelipus rathkii | reverse complement strand
GTTGTACTTCGTTCATTTGAATTTGGGTGTTTAACCGTTTTCGCATTTTATCTTGAAACGCTTTACCGCGTTTTTCGTGCGGCACTTCATAGCTATTGAGAATATTTCAAAATGGGGTAAGTCCCATGGCTTCGGTTTCTCACACACCAAAACCTCAGCAGTACTCCTGCCACTTTTCTCCCGCGAAAATAACCTTATATGGTTTACCCATTCCTGTAACTTCACAAGTCACCTAACATACGCACCGCACATTAAACTCCTGTAAACAACTTTTCATTGCGTGCTTGACTTAAGCGTCATATCGCCTCAAATTCTTCGGGTGCTGATCGCAAGTTCCTATTACGTCTCCACATATCCCTAATCCGATCGAAATTGGAATATGGCTGCGTAGCATATGGTCCGGCCTCCCCAATAGTACTACACCTGTTGGGGCCCATCCAAAACGATGCGATCCGTATCCGCTTAAGCCTTCCGATCTTCCCCCATTTGATATTTGAAGTTAATTCCGATGTGATGCCACTCTCCTCGAAGGGAATACATCATGCGCACAAGTTATCTTCGCTTTCAAACCCCAATAAAATATTGTTCTGACACCAATTCTGAGAGAGACTTCAGAATCCTCCTAACTGGTCATTTTCACACAGTTTATAACATTCTTAACTTCCTTAACATTCCTTTGCCAAAGGTGCTGCCTTTCTCTTGTGATGAAGAATATACACCTTGACTATTCCCTGCTCCCATCATCTGCATTGTCCTGATCTATTTCTCTAAATCTAGCTAACTCGACGCCTTGCTAAAGGCATTATTCTTGTCTCATTCCTCGGTTCACGGTGAATTTATTCCAGTGTTTACTGATGGCTCTAAAATAGGGGATAGTGTGGGTGCATCTGCTGTCTTTCCTAACAGCAACCTTTCCTATATCCTCCCCTTCATACTTCAATTTTAACGGCAGAATTTATGGTTATAATGATTTCTCTCTCTCGAATCTTATTCCTTAACTAAGATCACTCTAATGTCATTTATTCAGATTCGCTCAGCGCTTAAAGCACCCTATTCTAAAAACACAATGGTATCCACTGTAAAACAATTTCTTCAGATGCTCCACTCTCCCCAGAAACAAATTATACTATGTTGGACTTCTCTTTCACGTAGTGTTAACTGGCAACGAAATCACTGACAAAGTTGCGAAAATGGCCGGCTTTTCTTTCCGGTGCTGTTCTATGTACCTCCGGGATGCCATTCAACAAAGTCGTCTCCCATCAACTGATTATTATACTGTTCTCCGACAAGGCTTCCGGTCAAACTGCAGGAGTGCTGGGCGAGTGACCAGCGAGGGGTGAAACTTAGAAATATAAATCCGAACATTGGTGAGTGGTCTTCCTCTCACCAACGAATTCGCTTTCAAGAGGTGATACTTGCAAGCCACTACATTGGCCACGCCAATATCACTCACAGCCACTATATGTTATGGAATTTTCCTCCCATCTGCAAATTTTGCCGTCGCCCTACTTCACAGTTTATTCACCATATCTTTATTGATTGTCCTTAACTGGACCCCATTCTCCTTCGTCATTTTTCTATTCTATGGTCAATAACACCTTCGAAAAGGTTATCTCATATTTTGTCAGAATCCTCCATTTTCTAATATCTCCAAGAACTGAATATTTTTATAGCATATAATTGTTATGAAATATTAGGACTATATATAATGTAAAGACATTTTTTTTTATTTCTTTTTATTTATATTTGACTGAATATTCATTTCACCATCTAATTGTTCTTTTCCGACATTTGAAATAAGTATGAGTCAGGACAAAAACCATGGAGTTGATCACTCAACCCAGTGTGGCAGCTTCCTTGTGGGCCGTGGTGAGTCTTGTGCATAAGATATATATATATATATATATATATATATATATATATATATATATATATATATATATATATATATATATATATATGGCCAAGAAACCGCAATATAATAGATATAATATATATATATATATATATATATAGACATATATATATATAAAGACCCCCGGTAGCTCAGTGGTAGAGCACTCGCCAAGCAGTGAGGATCCTAGGTTCGCAGGTCAGATGGATGTGATAATATATACTCCACTAAGTAGTTAGACTTCGTTGCAGTTGATTGGTATAGGTACATCCACTCCTAGGTTAGGGTTCTGCCCGTGAGCGGCAGTGTTATCTATTAATATATATATATATATATATATATATATATATATATATATATATATATATATATATATATATATATATATATATATATATATATATATATATATATATATATATATATATATAAACATTGATATTAATACACTATAGAGAAAAATAAAATAACAGCAATATTTTTGAAGGATGGTGTAATATATTCAATGGGAAAAATAGAATCTCATAAGAAAGCTTTTATAACATATATATATATATATAAGGTGAGTATAATGAAGCCCATAGATTGCCTTTAGGAGTTTAAAGGGTCATAAAATTGTCTAAGGAGCCGAAAAGGAGGAGAAACAAACACGAAACATTATTTGTTTATTGTTTTAACATAAAAAGGGAATGAAGGATAAATCAATGGAGATTTCTTTTGTTTCATTTCGTGCTACTGCGTGTTTTTATTTTCGTGTTTTTTTTTCTATTTTTTTCTTTTTTTTGCTTTGGTGAGATTTCATTTGTTTTTTGTTTTTTTGCTTTTGCCTTTTTTGTTTTTGTTTTGTTTTTTTTTTTTGTTTTCAAATTCTGTTTTTGTATTATTTTATTTTGCATTGTTGAGGTTTTCGTTTTAATTGTTTTCATTATTATTTATTTTGTCTCGTTATTTGTTTTTGTTTTTATTTTTTACCTATTTTATTTTGAGATTTAATTTGTAGTTCCAATTTTGACTAACTATATATATATATATATATATATGTAGCAACTTATGTAATAATAATATATATATGTAACAATAATAGTATAATAATAATAATAATATATAATATATAATATCACTGTGTATTTTCGATTAAGGGATAGGTTAATATAATAAGAACATATCATATAATATATGTAATAATAATATATATATGTATGTATGTAATATGTATGTATGTATGCTAGCATATATATTTTCATGTATATGTATAGGTATAATAATGAATATAATAACAATATATATATATGTATATAATAATATGTATGTTTAGCCAGCAATAACATGTAATAGCATATGCTAATAATATATATAATAATAATAATAATAATAATATAATAATAATAATAGATAAATAAATGTAATATCCAGCAATATAATATGTATATATAGCATATAATATATATATATATATATATATATATATATATATCTATATATATATATATATATAATATGTAACTATATATATATATATATATATATATATATTTATATATATATATATATATATATATATAAATATATACTCATATAGCATTCTGGTGTCGTTGGATCAAGATGTGTTTACAACTAGAAGGAACAGAAAGAAAAGAGCAGAGAAAACATCTAGAAAGAGAAGAATCTAAAAAGACGTCAAATACTCTCTCTCATAAAGATTGGAATGAAGAATGAAAGGAACTGTTGAATATAGAAATGATCGACTTCCAAGACAGAAGAGCCTTTACTTGAAAAATAATCGAATTAAAATATTTTCGCAATATTAATTTGAAAATTTTAGAAATTAGAAAAAATTAATATTAATCAACGTTAAATTTTAAAAACTGTGAAGTAACAAATGTTTATTGATACGTGTTCTTTTGCAAAAATATAATTATGATCAATGACAAAATAGGTTTCTTTTGCTTGAATATTGATAATTATATCATAGAAGTTTGTACAATCCCGACACCAGAATCAGATAGTCTCTCAAATGGACTCTCGATTAAAAAGGCTTGTGGCTCGGAACATCCTACAGCTTTTCTTCTTCACTTGCACAGTGGTGGTTTAACGTATCCAAATACCTGAAGCTGACGCCTCCCCCCCAAACATATGTGTTCTATACAATCTAGTAATAATAACGATAATTAGTGCTAACCAGTTATAGTGATAATAGCGATAGTTATTAATTAGTGTTATTAATGTTATTGATAATAGTGCTTGTGTTAGTGATGAAAATATTGTTAATTATTGGTATTAATATTACTGATAATAGTGCTAGTGATGAAAATATTATTTATGATGGTAGTGTTATATATATTTGTATATGTATATTGTGTATTTATGTATGTATATGTGTATATATATATATTTTTTTCTTTTTAAGTATGTTATATTTATTTATTTAAAAGCGCCCGGTAGCTCAGTGTTAGAGCACTCGCCAGACCAACAAAACGAGGGTCCCAGGTTCACAACCAGGTCCGGGTGGGAGAATGTGAGCTATTCTCCTTGGGCTTGGCTCCGTCCTGCTCGGACGTTAATGAGTACACCCCCTCTAGATTGGGGCTCTGCCCGTGAGTGGTGGTGTTTATCTCTATAAAAAAAAAAAAAAATATATATATATATATATATATATATATATATATATATATATATATATATATATATATATATATATATGTATATATATATATATATATATATATATATATATTTGGGGCGAATCCTTATTGCTTGCTTAGCATTCGGCGCATGCTTTATTGGAAAATAATAAAAGAAAATTTGATTGTCAGTATTCTGTGATTTGAAAATAATGGTGTCGATGATTATTATTCTTCTTCTAACGATTCTATTTGCAATAAATTCAAAATTATGTTCAATTTGCATTCTAGAGCAGCCAACGTGAATACAAATTTCACTAGACAAGACAGTGCTTGCGATAGCTCGAGCGAATGCCTTTCTGAGTTTATATTGGTAAACAGGTGTGCGCACACGAATTTCCTCACGGCGAAAAGACTATGAAAGCTTGCGGAAAGTTAACAGCAGTAAAATACTTTCAGTGACACCGAAAAAGGCTTTTCAGAGTTTTCCTTAAATATTCTTTCATTTCCTCGTCATTCTTAATTTAAAAATAAAAAATGATTTTTTCACCTATTCTGTTCAGAGTTGCCACATTGTCTATTTCATTGCCAAACTTCACAAATTAAAGTAATAAATTATGAAATTTTATCGTGACCTTAATTAGAAGAATTACATTTCTTCTCTTTCTAAACAAACTCCTAAAAGGTTGGGTGTTCTGAGGCTCCTTCAAAATTGCTTCACACTAACCCAGTTGCTTGATTCTTTGTAGGGGGTGTCGCCTCGCCCTTTGTATAGAGTATGACCTTCACGCATCTGGGGGTGACCTTCCACTCACACAGCTCCTCTTAAAATGGTTGAGTCTAGAGCTTTTCGTCTTATGAATCTAGCTTATAAAAAAGGGCAGCCGCTCTGATCCTTCCAGCTATCGTCGTATAGCTCTCACTTGTATTCTATCTAAAATCTTTAAAACTCTTCTCAACTCTCATTTCCTGGATCATGTGGAGTCACATTCTCTTGTTTTAGATCATCAGTATGGCTTTCGACGCTCGAGGTCAACTGGTGACATACTAAATGATTTATGGTCTTCTACCCTTAGGGACTATGGGGAGTCTTGTGTGGTGGCGTGCTCGACATACCCAAGGCTTTTACAGGGAGTATGGCATGCGTCGTTGCTAAGCCTAGGTTCTTCTCTTCCTCCTCACTTTGCTCATTCATTGTCTAGCTTTCTCTGGTCGCTCCATATTAGCACTCGTTGATGGAGCGACTTCTTCCTCCTTTCCTGTCAATTGTAGTGTTCCTCAAGGTTCTGTTTTATCTCCAACCTTATTCTTACTTTTTATTTTCACATAGTATCAAACAATCTGTTTCATCAACGATTCCTTAGCTTTACTTCTAACTCTGTTCACTCTTATGCCGACGACTCCACTCTCCATTCTTCCACTCATTTCAAATCTGCTCCTCTTTGCATCTAGAGTTGCCTCTCGTCTTCAGCTTTTCAATTCTATTCTTGCCGACCTATCAGATGGAATTTCCGGTGGCAGCGCAACCTTGTGAAATTCAACTCTTGAAAAACTACTTTCCATCTCCCTTTCAAAAATACCTCCTAACTTTCCTATTTTCTTCGACGATTCTAACGTCTCACCTGTTGATACCATAAACATTCTTGGTCTGAAACATAAACAAAAATTGTCTTGGAAACCTCATATCACAATGGTTGCTAAGGTGGCCTCAAAAGAAGCTGGGAATTCTGTTCAGTTTGTGGAATTTTTTTCTTCTGCACAGCTACTCCAATTATATAAGAATCTTATACTCCCTTGCATAGAGCACTTTTCTTTACATTTGGGGGTCCGGTTCTACCCTTCTTTGGAATAGAGTTGAGTCTAAAGCTAAGAGACTAATAAACTGCTCCCTACTTTCAAACTATCTTGACCCTCTTTATCTCTGCGACGTGACGTTGGCGAACTATCTCTTTTCTATAGGCACTACAACGGTAGATGCTCAGGGGCGTTGGCCACCATTCCACCTCCATTGCGTCGCCCTCGTAATACAGTGATGCCATGCCTCGGCATGAATTTTGCGTGAGCATTGAAAATCTCAGACTTGTTCTGTTGTGGTGTCTCCCTTCTCTTTCCAGCCACTTGTCTCTTGTGGAACTCCTTGCCATGTT
>JABUQX010142951.1:0-12152 GCA_015478945.1 Trachelipus rathkii | reverse complement strand
ATCACAGCCCTTTAAAACAGTAAGTAAAATAATGTATACATTTATCAATTAATTTAGAAAACAAATATATACAAGCCATCTGAAGGGAAGGCGGGATTGGCATTTCTTACAATATCATAGTATTTCTCAAGAAATGACAATCTTTGATTCCAATCAGGATAAAGAAGCTAACGTAACTTGAAGATTGTGAGCTTCCTCACCCTTAACAAAATACATTTATTCAATAAATATATTTCCACAAATGTAGCATAGTATATATATATATATATATATATATATATATATATATATATATATATATATATATATATATATATATATAAAAACCATTTATATATGTATAAAGTAATACGCAATATCCTTACAAATCGCTTTAAAAATATTAAAATAATAATAATAATAATAATAATAATAATAATAATAATAATAATAATAATAATAATAATAATAATAATAATAATAATAGTGCACACAGCTTAAGGAAAATCATAAATCCTTCAATTTAAAAGCTTTGTTAACAACGACCAATGACAATTCAGATTTTAAAAATATGTTTTAAAAGATGAGTTCTCATTGGTTATTGTTTCTCCTTACAATATAAACATATTTACAGCAATTTGACTGGGCCTTGCAGCTTACATTTGGTATATAGACAAAAAAAATAAACGATATTGCGATGGCAACACGTGACCTCTATTTTAAAACAAATAAATGAAACAATTTATATACTTCATGTAATACTGCATTACACATACGTATGAAGAAAAAAGAGGTAAATGAACAGTTTGAAAGAAGGATGAATGGGACTTACAAGGGAATAGGAAGCTCTTCTGGAAGGAAGAACGAAATGTTAAGAAAGAGAATAAGGGAAATCTGCTTAGAATAATGAATAGAGATGATTCTTCGTAACTGAAGAAATATATGTGAGGGAAGTGTGGAGGGAACACTTCGAATATCTGCAAAACATTGTCAGTAACAAAGAGGTGATAGGTAATGTGTGTGGGTTTGATGGTGAAAGAAGGAATAGGTATTTTGGGGATGAGGTCATTAGTAAGGAGGAGGTAATGGGTAAAGTGAGAAAGTTGATGAATGATAAATCTGCAGGTATAGATGAAATTACTGGTGAAATGATCAAGAACGGAGGCGAGATGGTGGTTGATTGGATTTGGAAGTTGTGTAACAAGGCGTTTACGGAGGGTATAGTTCCGAGGGATTGGGGAGAGCTGTAAAAGTACCCTTATATACGGTAAGGGGGATAAGGGTAACTGTATGGAATATAGGGGAATTAGTTTACTGAATATTGCAGGGAAGATATATACTGGTATTTTGGTCGAAAGAGTGCGACTAGTGCCTGAAAGACTGATCAGTGAAGAACAAGGTGCGTTTAAAAGTGATAGAGGATGTGTGGATCTAATATTTACATTGAAACAACTGATTGTTAAAAAGGGAGAGAAGAAGAAGAAATTGCATTTAGGTTTTGTGGATTTGAAACAGCAGTTTGATTGGATTAATAGGGAAGCTCTATCCCAAGTGTTAGTGATATATGGTGTTGGTGGTAGGCTTCTGAATGGAATAAAAAGTATTTGTGACGATAGTGAAGCATGTGTAAGAATAAATGGAGACAAAAGTGATAGGTTTAATATTAATAGCGCAGTGAGGCAGGGATGTGTTATGTCTCCTTGGTTATTGAATTTGTATATGGATGGGTTATGAAAGAATTAGAGGTGGGGTTGGCAGGGGGTAGTGTTAGAATGATGGAGAATGGAAGAGAGTAGAGGGTGTCCTAGATATTATATGAGGATTATTTGGTTTTGTGTGGCGAATCTGAAGAGAGTTTGAGAGTATTAATAGAGGAGTTAGGCAGGGTGTGTTAAAGAAGGTGTTTGAAAGTAAACGTAGATAAGAGAAATGTTATGGTTGGGAGATAGGACCGTCCTCGATGTGAAGCTATGTTAGATGGTGAGGGGCTGTAACAAGTGTCTGAGTATAAATATTTAGGATATATGTTGGATGAATGGGGAACGGATGATGCATAGTATAGTAGGAAACTTATGAATGGTAGGAAGGTGGCTTGTGCAATTAAATCCTTGCCGGATGAAAAGGGACTAAGTCTTGAGTGCGCTAGAGTTTTACATAAGGGTATGTTGTTACCTGTGTTAATGTATAGTAGTAAGACTATGGTCAGGAATAAAAGGTATGGATCTAAAGTACAATGTGTTCAGATGGACAATCTTAGGGGCGTGTTAGGTGTGAGAAGAATTACTAAAATGGTGAATGAATGTATTATATAGTTGTGTGGTGTGAAGAAAGTGGTAAATGAGAGAATAAATGGAAGTACATTGATATAGTTTGGTCATGCGGAAAGGAAGGATGATATTCGGTTGGTTAAGCGGATGTATAGTGATGAGCGTGCTGGGAATCGACCAGCTGGGAGACTGAAGAAAAAGTGAATTGAGTCAATAAAGGAATACCTGGAGGAGAGAAATGTGAATTTGGCAGAGGCGAGAACAAAGGTACATAATATGAGTGAATGGCGGGGTTTTGTGAGGGGGTATGGCTGTGGCCCACCTGGACCAAGAGATGAACACATTACATTGACGAGACGCCATGTTGATGGTCTTCGTCGCGGTCCCGTGAAGCTCTAGGGCGGATTTTCTGACTGCGACGAGTTCTCACTAAAGGTATAAAGGGGTCGGTTCTCTACGACTTGCGTGATATTCTTCTACTACCTTTTTCTGTTTCCGGTGCATGTTGCGCACCTAACCCCAAGCCTTGGGTAGAGAATTTGGGCGCATATATATATATATATATATATATATATATATATATATATATATATATATATATATATATATGATATATATATATATTATTATTATTATTATATATATATATATATTATTTCCATATTATTATTATATATATGAGTATATATATATATAAATATTATTGATATTATATTATTATTATTATTATTATTATTACATATATATTATTATTATTATATTATTACATATTATTACATATATTACATATTACATCCCTTGATCGAGGAAAGTATGTTATATATATTATATATTATTATTATTATATATATATATATTATTATTATTATTATATACATATATTATATTATATATTATTATATTATTATTATTATTATTATGTATATACATATAAAGATATATTATTATTGTTATATACATATATATATATATATATATATATATATATATATATATATATATATATATATATATATATATATATATATATATATATATATATATATATTAATTACTCCACACGCGCGCAGAGAACCTATATATATATATATATATATATATATATATATATATATATATGGTTGCTGGTTGTTATATAAGGTTGTTGCTGGTTATATATATATATATACAAAAATTAAGGATTGATATTATCCCTTGAGGTAGTTAAATTTTCAATTTTCTAAATTTTTATTTATAAAGAAATTATTTGATAAGATTCACATTTTATATACAAGTTTAAATTTATTAACACTAATTAGTCTAGCTTTCGTAGTCAATGATCGACTTACTTCTTCAGGACTGAAAATATTTTGTGATTGATGAAATGACTTTAACTTCTTTGGAATTCTGGCAACCTGGTATGTCTGTTTATCGCTGACGCTCTGTTCCTAACTTCCTTTCTTTTAAACTTTCTTTAGTATTTTGTTGAGTGCTGTAGACATTTTTAAATATTTATTTGTAGTATCGTCTATGGTTATTTCGCCTTTTTGTAAATTTAGTTTGGTACTGTTTTTTTACTATGAATGATTTTGAATTTTCTTTTGTCCGTATTTTGTATGGTTTGTATAATAGTAGGGGAATCTATATTGATGGTATGGCTTGAATTTTGCCGATGTTTAACTAGTGCCGAGGTTTGTTTGTCCTGGTTTAGATCATTTCTATGTTGGTAAAATCTAGTAGTGAAATTGTTAGTCTCTCCTATGTATTTGTTGTTGCAGATATTGCAATTTATTCTGTAGACTCCTGAATTTTTGTTTTGACTAATAGTATTACGTTTTAATGCATTTTCAATATAATACTATTTGTTTTTACTTTATTTATATGATCCGGTATATATTCTTTGATGGTGTTTTTTGGTAAATTTGGTACAGGTAATACGTTTAATTTAGACCCTTGGGTAAACCAAAATATAAGCTTTAATAGATGGAAAAACTTTAACCAAAACCCAAATTTAAATTGTGACATACTATTTGGAGTATTACTAAAACTTCAAAGAGATTTCCTTAAGCATTCAGGTTTCCCCTTTAGATTTTTTAAAGCTCTGAAAGACCTACAGACAAACCGAGATATCATCATCACTAGATCTGATAAAGGGAATAATATAGTGGTAATGAACGCAGATTATACAACTAAAGCTCTAAACCTACTTGGAGACACCAACACATATGCATCCTTAAATAAAAACCCATTAAAAAACTCGCAGCAACAATTCAATAATTCCCTAAATAAAATCATCCCTACACAGAAGGATCTCATACAAAGATTTAAAGCCTATCTACCTTCACTATCAAGATTCTATGCAATACCTAGACTATACAAATAAAATATCCCTCTACGACCATTAATTTCCAATATAAATTGTATAACTCAAAATTTATCAAAATGGATAGCTTCTAAATTAAAAGCCCTTCCTTGGAAATATATCTACAGCCCATCTAAAAAATTCTGAAGATTTTGTCCAAAAGATCAAAAACCAAAATATTTCCAATTTCCAAGTCGTAAGTTTTGACGTCACATCGTTATTTACAAATGTACCTGTAGAATTTACTTTAAATTTATTGGAACAACATATAAATGAACATAATATTGATATTCAACCAGATTTTAATACCATCAAAAAATTAATATCTCTTACTTTAGAACATGCCTATTTTTTCTTTCAAGATAAATACTATAAACAAGTCTCAGGACTTTCAATGGGCTCATCATTATCACCCATCATGTCTAATATATTCATGGAGTTAATAGAAACCTACTATATATTTCCACAATTTCCTACTATAAAGTGGGTGAGATATGTAGATGATATCTTCGCACTAATACCAAGGAATATTAACACAGATTCTGTTTTAAATTTTATCAATGAGATACACAGCGACATCAAATTTACAATAGAAAAATCAGAAACAATAAAATAAACTTCTTAGATGTACTTAAATGGAATAACGAAGAACCCCCTTCCTTCAGTATATATCGTAAGCCAACAGCAAATCCATCCTATATACATTGGTTTTCATGTCATGATGTATCAACTAAAACAGCCGTATTGAGTAACCTATTCCTAAGAGCATATAGGTTATGTAGTCCGAAAAATTTAAACCTGGAAATAAAAATATTAAAAAATAGCTTTCATAAACTAAACTATCCTGAAAATTACATAAGTAAAGCATTAAGAAAAACAAAGAACAAATATTTAAAACTAGATACAAATACTGTTAATTTCTCAAACGTATTACCTGAACCAAATTTACCAAAAAGCACCATCAAAGAATATATACCGGATCATATAAATAAAGTAAAAACAAATAGTATTATATTGAAAATGCATTAAAACGTAATACTATTAGTCAAAACAAAAATTCAGGAGTCTACAGAATAAATTGCAATATCTGCAACAACAAATACATAGGAGAGACTAACAATTTCACTACTAGATTTTACCAACATAGAAATGATCTAAACCAGGACAAACAAACCTCGGCACTAGTTAAACATCGGCAAAATTCAAGTCATACCATCAATATAGATTCCCCTACTATTATACAAACCATACAAAATACAGACAAAAGGAAATTCATTGAATCATTCATAGTAAAAAAACAGTACCAATCTAAATATACAAAAAGGTGAAATAACCATAGACGATACTACAAATAAATATTTAAAAATGTCTACAGCACTCAACAAAATACTAAAGAAAGTTTAAAAGAAAGGAAATTAGGAACAGAGCGTCATCGATAAACAGACATACCAGGTTGCCAGAAATCCAAAGAAGTTAAAGTCATTTCATCAATCACAAAATATTTTCAGTCCCGAAGAAGTAAGTCGATCAAGACTACGAAAGCTAGACTAATTAGTGTTAATAATTTTAGCTTGTATATAAAATGTGAATCTTATCAAATAATTTCTTTATAAATAAAAAATTTAGAAAATTGAAAATTTAACTACCTCAAGGGATAATATCAATCCTTAACTATTAAACTACGAGCATTAGTATTTATATATATATATATATATATATATATATATATATATATATATATATATATATATATATATATATATATATATATATATATATATATATATATATAATTCTTTTCCTACCAGATGCACACTATATATATATATATATATATATATATATATATATATATATATAACACAAAATAAAATAAATGTTATAATATATATATATATATATATATATATATATATATATATATATATATATATATATATATATATATATATATATGCAAACATTAAAAATATAAATTAAAAAGTCTCTGTGCAAAAATCCATGTGCTACGTTTTCAGCGCACAATTTTAACGTATTTGAAGAATAGAAACATGAGAGCGAGAGAGCGAGCGTGAAATAACACTGACGGAACGGGAAATAGGGAGTTCAAATTTTTAGCGCACATGAAAAGCTTCCTTTCTGATACGGTAGCTACTGTATAAAATAAGCTAATTGAAAGTTTAAGAGCATTTAATTTTTTAATATTTTATTGAATAATTGTGTACAAAACTATCTTCATTTGAACAGATATTCCCTTATATCTAAAGTGTAATTAAAAAAACTAATTAAGCTTTTATAGGGTGTGAGGCGCAGACCTAGCACCCCATGGAGGAAACGCCCTGGCATATATTATTATATAGAAGAAGCATATAGTATATATATATATATATATATTATGTTATGCGTATATATATATATATATATATATTAGTTATTATATATATATATATATAAGGTTATTGAAAATTTTTCCTAATTAGTGATACCGTATATAAATATATAAAAAAAACGTACTATATATATATATATATATATATATATATATATATATATATATATATATATATATATATATATATATATATATATATATATATATATATATTTACATGTTGGACATATATATATATATTTTCCTCTCTCTCTCTCATACATAGAGCATATAGTAAAGTTATTAAGGTTGGGCTACTATTGTTATTAAGGCGGTTATGGCATAAGCAATAAGGCTGGCTGGTTGCTGTTGCTGATAAATATATATAAAGACGAGTGTCGCCCTTGAGTGTAGTAGCTGTTATGTTAAACAGGTTGAGTTTTGATTTTTTCACTGCAGACTTTGCCGACGTAGCTGTTTGTGTCGGGCCAAATTCAACTGAAACATTTGCAGCCAACATGCCTTTGAGTGGCTGGCCACAGCCAAAAGCACACCAACTGATCACTGGGCTGGCAAACGTTTCGCTCTCACTTCTTCAGGATAAAACTGAAGTAGTGACGCGAAACGTTTACGAAAGCTAGATGATCCAGTTAATTTAGCAATTTTTGCAATATGTATATAAAGTAAGATATGATGCTTAAATGGATAATATTAATGGTTTTTATTGTCTATCAAATCTGCAAATGTAAAAATAAACCCATCCATTTATTTCTCTACTTCGTGGAATGACTATCTTTAATTTATATCGAGAAATAGTAACGACCAAAGATTTTATATATACATATATATATACAGCATACAGCATATGTTAGCAAGGTTATATATATATATATATATACATATATATATATTATTATTATATATACAAAGATATATTACAGGGCATATTATTGGTTACACATATTATATTATTATATACATACATTTATTGTTATTGGTTATTATTATTATATATATATATATATTATATATATGTTATTATTATATATATATATTATAATATATATATATGGTGTTATATATATATTATTATTATTATTATTTGAATATATATATATATATATATATATATATATATATATATTATATTATATATATATATATATATATATATATTATATAAATATATATTAGAAGAGAGAGAGAGTATATATATATATATATATATATATATATATAGAGAGAGAGAGAGAGAGAGAGAGAGAGAGAGAGAGAGAGAGAGAGAGAGAAAATTTTAATCTGCTTTGTTTCTTTTGCATTTCAGAGTGCAATTTTTTTTAGCAAAGGATTTTTATAGATGAAAATGGGAAAATTTGAGAAACTTTCCAATGAAATATTGTTAAAAATTTTGGGACCTAGTTCAATATCTGTCGAAGATTTAATGATGATACGAAAGGTCTGCAGAAGATTTGAAGAATTCTGTGAATTTGAGGAGCTATGGAAAGACAAATTTTCTAGAAGGTATGTCTCCAATTATCACTATTACACAAAAAAGGTTTCATATTTGAAAATACCTAATTCTAAATCATTTTATTCTGGAAAATACTAATATGACAATGAAAATTCTCAATGAACTCTAGTTTCAACGAAACATTTTATATCAATTTTTTAAAGATACGATTACATAATTTTACTACACTGGAATTTTTTGTCAAGTAAAGTTGACAACTAAATGTGTATTTGTGTTAGTTCTCATGTGGTTATTTTGAAATGTGTTTGGTTGTTTGTGACTAAGGTTGGCCGACGCACCGGGTGCGGTGCTGTGTGGTGCGTGGTGCGCTCATTTTGGTGCGGTGCGGTGCGGTGCGGAGCACGAGAAAAATAAACGGTGCCGTGCGGTGCGTGGTGCGGGTCTTTTTATCGCACCGCACCAGTCCCCCAACAAATTTCGAAAAATAAATAAAATTGAAATGAGAAAAATTGAGTATATATATATATATATATATATATATATATATATATATATATATATATATATATATATATATATATATATATATATATATATATATATATATATATATATATATATATATATATATATATATATATGCCACTTATATATACATCTCATTAAGTGTATTAGCTACAGATTCATCAGAGTGAATAAGAGTAGGAAAAAGCATGTTTACGAAAGTTTTTTTTTTTTTGAAGCAAGAAAAATAACGATGTAGGATTATTTATGTTTTGTGCAAACACGCTTATAACGTTTGATATTCATGTTCCAAGGTTTATCAGAATTAACAAGTGATAGGTAAACAAATAGTTTTCCATTTACGATGTTAATTTTCTCCATCATTAATGGTACAATAACAATTGTAACCGAACCATAAATTTAGAGGAGAAAAGATATCAATATCGTCTCTCTCATCATTTTTATTCCTTGACTGTCATTGTCTGAGGATATTAATACTCTCTTCGTTATTACGAGAGGATGACAAGCAAATGTTTGCTGATTATCATAATGATATCTTCAAATGATTGGAGCACAATGATACAATTGGTCAGAATAGAATTGTCATGGGATGGGAAGACATTTATTTTATCATCAGAGCTACCGTACTGGCAGAGATTCATTAAGTTCTTGCAACCTTAACAAAATTTGCAGAGTAACGTCTTGTATTACTGAAAGTTAACGAACTTTAATTCTGGCCTATATTTTCTTTAGTTCTTACTGAACCTTAGTCGAATGATTAAAGTGTGACTCAGTTGACCTTAGTCGAATGATTAAAGTGTGACTCAATTGACCTATATTTTGAGAGAACTTTGCTGACTGTTGCTTGAGATGTCACAACATTTCTAATGTTGGTGGCTGACGGATTTTTGTGTTTTTCACTCAAGAAAGAAACAATTTTCTTTATATTGGCACCAGCATCTCTCATGACACAGTGAACATCATGTGGGGATAGATTTCATTTCGCCAACATTCAATTAAATACGTCACTGAGATATTCACCTGTATGACGTTCAGTGAGAGGTTCAGAGCACAACACAAAATTTGGCCTTTGAAATAATTGTCAACGGCATGACTGCTCAGAGAATACAAAGAAACTGCTGATTGAGTATCTGACCATTCGTCGGAGGATAAAGCTAACTTGGATGAGTGTTTGATAGAGGTTATTAATTCTGAAACTTTAGTTTTAACGCTGTCATACATTTTCTTTCAAATAATATCTCCGTAGTATTTTTTTTTTTTTTTTTTGAGTTGTGTGTTGAAGAGACCGATACTTTCGTTAGCCGCACAAAGCCAAGAATTTCAACGTGACGAAACAGAAGATCGTCCATTACTATAATTTATGTAAATTTACTATATCCATCCTTTATGATTTTTCGTTTTAGTGTCCCATATATTTGTATTTTTATATTAGTTTCAAGAGAAATCTGCTTCGTTCTTAAACTTGGAATTGGAGATCCTTTACTCTTTTACTCATTTACCTTTCTACGTTTTCCTTGTGTTTGCTGCTTAGGTAGCTCTTAACCCAGATATCATTCTTCCTTTCCGTAAATAATTACGATTGCCAAGTGTACGGTCTGCGATGTCATTGAAAACAATATGGAAGTAATCTCAAACCACACTGGATAAGGATGCAATTGTGGAATTGCTTCAACAGTTGATTTCGAGCGAATATACTTACAAGTACGAGCCTATCAATAATAATATTGATAGATTTCGATTGTGACAAATTAATATATATATATATATATATATATATATATATATATATATATATATATATATATATATATATATATATATATATATATATATATATATATATATATATATATATATATATATATATATATATATATATATATATATATATTATTTTTTGCCCCTTTTCTCATAAAAAAAAAAAAAAAAAAAAAATAGTAGCTGTAATCGTACAATTACAATAATTTTAGCTTCATTCTTGTGATTTACAAAGTTACATTTATCGTACAGTGTTATTACTGCATGAAAAATGTTTGTAATATATGGCAGTAATAGTTGCAATTGGTGCCTATGATATTGATATTTGTTTTTTCCATATATTCACACTCTTCAAACAGAAAATTTATTAACATTATGATAACTGTGGTAAAGAGAACCAAAAGAAAACTGGCCCTCCCAACTCCGAAGCCTACTCTTTGAAACAACTGGATGTATGCCTTCTGAGCAGCATGTAATAAACTCGATTTCATAGGCTATAATTAATATCAGGCTATAGAATACTTAGAGTTACATACAGGGTTCGAAAAAACCCGGGGTTGGACCAAAAAACATAGCCCAGCGGGTTTTTTGGGGGTTTTATTGGGTTTTATTAGGCTTTTTTAAAATTTCTATTTTTGACGAAATATTAAAATGATCAATAATAATTGAATTTGTTTTTTGTAATGTTATTTTAGTATTATTTGACAAACATATTAAAAAATAGATATAAGATTTACAAATTAAACATATAATTTGGTAATAGACATTGTCCAATTCCCACTGCTGAATGAATGTCATTGCCTAATTGGTGAAACTTGTAAAGGTAAATGTCATTGCTATTGTTACAGGTTATTGATAGTAATGACATAACAGGACTTATATTAAGTAAAGTAATTAAGTAATATATTTAAATTTATATTATATAAACTTTGAACATTGTCCATTATCGCCATCATAATCAGTGGATCTGGGAAGCTAGTAAGTTAGCTCCAAATAGTTCAGTAGTTGTTACCTGGAAACTAGGCAGGCTTGCACCAGACACCTCCCAAGGAGCTGCACACCAGGTCTGGGTTTTTATGGTAACACCCGGGTAAAATTGGGAGATTTTGGAAAAAATACGGTTTATGTATGTAGTCAAATTGTTTAAAAAAATTGAATATGGTACACTGTAGAAAATTCAGAGATTTTTAATATATATATATATATATATATATATATATATATAAATATATATATATATATATATATATATATATATATATATATATATATATATATATATATATATATATATATATATATATATATATATATATATATATATAGATGAAAATTGGGTTTAAAGCCACAACTCATATCTCAAAAACTACAATAGCTACAGAGAAAAGGAATACATTGCTGGAATGCTGGTCCAATTTTAGTGCGGAAAATGTAAAAAAA
>JABUQX010142949.1:0-15960 GCA_015478945.1 Trachelipus rathkii | reverse complement strand
TGAGACTACGCTTGGAGGAATCAATAAACAGGCGCTACCTGCTGGTTTATGCTCATGTCCCAAAGTCCATTCACATCACAGCAATATACAATGCCATCTTTCTGTTCTGCGCGCAAAATAGTTGAAAAACTGTCTCTGTCTGCCTCTAAAAATGAACTAATGTTTATACTTTCTAATAGATTCCAGCCCTGAAACCTAGAAGCCAGCAATTCTGAGTCTGTTTGTGAGAACTTTAGATCTCGTACAAGATCGTTAAGATCCTCTTGTGTGATTTCATGATGTGAACATGTCATATATGCTGATGGTTCAAAGTCAGGATCCGATACCTTGTGTCATGATCGGAGGGTTCGTCCTCTGAGTCCACAGTAAATTCATCGGGAGTTGTAGATACAAGATCATCTTCAAAAAGAGGAACTGGACGCATTGTGGTGTGAAGGTTTGGATACTGGATACAATGTTTGCATTTTGAAGGGAACACCTGCACATTTGCCAAACAGAAGTAACAATCCGTTACGTGATTTGTCGGTTCTCGGCAAACCATAGGTACATCAAATTTCATGTGGCTACGTTTTCCTTTTAACCCAGCGATTCCCAACCATGGGGTAATTACCCCCAAAGGGGTAAAATGGGATTTTCCGAGGGGTAAAGATAAGTACAAGGATTGGATCATCGCACAGTTGCAAAAAAAAAAATTATTAACAAAATCATCTGCATCGAAATCTAGCTAACTACCTAACCACTAATCATTAGTGATTAGTTAGTGAATTGGAAAATTTTTGGTAATAAATTTTATTACCTAAAATACGAATACAAGGATGCAACGCAGCGCCGCCAGATGGTGCGTCTATCGGCTCGCTCGTCGATCGTTGTTCCATAGTGTATTAATATATTAATTATCTGTGGTTGTTCGTTTGAGTCAGGCAGTCGTTCTCCCGACGCCCACTGACCAATTCGTGCATGTGTGGTTGATCTTACCGATTCGCCAACTTCTGAACATATTTTAGTTTGTTTGGACGAGAAGCAAAAGCAGGTGAGTGAAAAAAAAATTTCTTTTTAATATTGCTTTCAAAGTACTCGCACTCTCTCACGGCCATTTGCAGCGAAGAATCTAAGCTGGGGTTTCACTCATTTAGCTTAAATAAGTAATTGTTTGCTTGTTTGTTATGCGCATGATTGGATACGATAAAAAATCGGACGTAGTTCCCACACTTTTAACAGCTCAAGATAAGGTTGCCAGTTTTCTTCGGAAATTGCAGCTTTACCAACGCCAAGCTGGAATTGAAGACGTTTCGATGTTCCCAGAACATTTGAGAAAAATTGGTGCTCGACGGAAGAAATGAAAAATGCTCATTCATAGATTAAAATAACTCACCACTTTTCATCAGTAGTACATTCTATCAGCAAATATTTTCCTGATTTGGAAAATCGCCAAGTAAATGCTTGGGTGCTAAGACCATTTTCAGTGGATGAAGGAATATTTCCAGATACTGAATTTAAAGCCAAAGCACAATTCCTTGGACTTGGCGAAGACAACACACTGAAAATAGATTTCGAAAAACAACTAGCAACATTTTGGCGAAAGATTGGTGGCGAGTATCCTTGAAAATACTGATCCCATTCGCCACAACTTACAGTTGTGAAAGTGGATTTTCGACAATGGTGACAGTGAAAACAAAAGCAAGGAACCGATTGAACTTGGAACACGAATTACAATGTGTAGTGGCCGGAACTGCATCAAATATTAAACAAATTGTTAGAACTAAGCAATATCAACAGTCTCATTGACTTATTATTTCTTGATTTAATAATAAATTGCTAAAAAACATTTGTTTTCTTTGTTAGAATTATTAAAATTAATTAAAAATAATATTTATTTTTCCTAATTTAAAGAAAAAAATGCAATAGCTAATAGCTAATTTGTTTTTTAAATAAAACTTTTTTGAGGGGTATTTGCTAATATCTAACCCGCTTTATGGGTAATAGCCTCAAAAAGGTTGGGAACCGCTGTTTTAACCAGTTTCTCAGATTCCTAGAACATGAATTGCAGCATACACGTGGGCCCAGGACTTATCCTGGTTCCCAACTTTACATCCAAAGTACAATTCATAAGCCTTTCTAACTAATAGTGACAAGCTACCTTGTTGTGTTTTAAATGTAAGTTCTCCACACACATAACAAAATAGGTTAGGGCTATTTTTACACTGATATGGCAATATAAAGAACTTGACAGCATATAATACTTTTGTTATAATAATTATTTCCTATTATTATGTTACAGCAATATTATAATTTTGAATATAAACCTGAAAATAGAATAATATATATATATATATATATATATATATATATATATATATATATATATATATATATATATATATATATATATATATATATATATATATATATATATATATATATATATATTATAATTTCACATATACTCTTCTCATTACAACACTAGTACACCTCACAATACCCAAACCATACTGAACAACATACAAAAGCACGTGGGAGTAAACATCTGCTAATAAGAAAATGGGAAATGGTGTAGTTGCCAAATTCGCTAATTCCACCAATTTGATACGTGGTAGACAAAAAATAAGCACAAATCACAAATCTGTTCTTTTCACGCAAGAATATACAAGAAATACATATTTTCATGTGAAGAACATTTTTCATGTTTCATGTTCATCCTCTCGTAATAACTCTGAAGAGAGTATTGATATCCTCAGACAATGACAGTCAATGAATAAAAATGATGAGAGTGACGATATTGAGATCATTTCTCCTCTAAATTTATGGTTCGGTTACAGTTGTTATTGTACCATTAATGATGGAGAAAATTAACATCGTAAATGGAAAACTATTTGTTTGTCTATCACTTGTTAATTCTGATAAATCTTGGAACATGAATATCAGACGTGCTAAGCGTGTTTGCACAAAACATAAATGATCTTACACCGTTAGTTTTCTTGCTTCAAAAAAAAAAAAAAACTTTTGTAAACCAGCATTTCATACTCTTATTTACTCTGATGAATCTGTAGCCAATACACATACTGAAGGGCATATATATATATATATATATATATCGGAAAAACACTGGTTTATATCCCTCCATTATATATATAAATATATATATATATATATATATATATATATATATATATATATATATATATATATATATATATATATATTTGATATGTATTGGGAATTTTGGTTCGGTCGGAATTCCGGCCGAATTTGACATTTTTTTCTAGTTCCGGCGTTCCGGCCGGAATTTTTGAAAATTCCGGCCGGAACCGGAATTACTAATTTACTTGAGAAAATTTGCTGGAAGAGATTTATATAACCCATAGATCATCTTTTAAGTAAAGAAAACTTTTCATCAATATTGGGCAATATTTTTAAACGTTCCTCAAATATATTTCCTGTTTCTGAAAATGAAACTATTTTCTCTGAATATATGGGGTGGAAAGGAGAGTAATTTTTTGGCTATACTGTTATGTTTGGGAATTTAGCTTTGGTCACTTTCCACCAATTAAGTAATTCTTCTTTTCCCAGATTAGAGTTTGATTTCTCTGGTAAAAAATTCAATTTCTTTAAGAATTTCACCTTTTTTAGAGCCACTGATTTTCTTTTTTTCCTTTTCACGCTAACTGACTCGCTGTCACTTTCACTTTCTTCAAACTTGTAAAAGCTAAGTAACTTTGCATTAATTTCTTTTCTTAATGCTCCTGATGATTTTAAGGTACTTGACAAATCTAAGTTTATTGTAGATAATGCTAATTTCTGAAAATGGATGGATGACTCATCGCCTGAACCTTCTCCTGTACTGCTACTACTATTATCATTTTCTACCTTCAAATATTTGCATATTTCATTAAGCATCCATTTTCTACTGAATTCTCTAATTTCATTAGAAAATAAAGTCAGTTTGTATCTTGGATCTTGTTTCTTGTATCTTAAAACAATTATCTTTCTTTGATATATATCTATTAATCCTTTCTCTTCCGTTTATTCATAAATCTAAACTCTAATGCCTTCTTCAGCTCTTCTTTTAAAGTCTGAACTCTGCTGTCAACTTTAGAATCTGAGAGATATGCTGGAGAGCTCAAATATGGAGTATAATTGATGATATAATTGATTTTGCCTCATAGTTTCCGTAACCATGAGAAATGGTTGCAAAACTTAGAATTTTTTAAAGTGTTTGCCATTTATTACCAGTCAAAGCTTAAATGATTGATTGTTCTATAATATAAACTTGCAGAGGTCTTTTCAAACATTCAATTCTTTCTAGAATCAAATATGTGCTATTCCACCTTGTATTAACATCTTGAATTGGCATAAGTGAGCTTGCAAGATGTGGATCCAAGTCTCTTGTATTTTAAGTTCATTACAGCTAAACTGGAATGATTGTTATGTGTACAAATATTCCTACATTTCTTTATTATTAAATCACACTGTTCTTTGAGAAAATAAGGCATCTTTAATAACAAATTGAATTTTATGATTAAGAGAAAAAAAAAACTTGTGTATCCTGCTAAATCAGTTCCAAGTTTCATGTTATATGCTCCATCTCGCAGGATCAAATGGATTTTGTTAGGAGGAATTTCCCAATTATTCATCATAATTTCAAAACTCATAGTGATTTTAATTCCAGAATGAGAACCTGGGAAATACTTACAATGGAGAATGCAGCCCATTTTTTTAAACTCGCTGATAAGCCAGAGTGCAGTCAAAGAAATAAAATGACTCGTTTGAATTATCTAGCTCTCTATATATCTGTAGTAAATGATATCTGACCAGTCTTAGATAACTTCTCGAATACTGCTGATCATAATTTCCTGTATGAAGTTGGTAACATCCTCTCTACAAAATATTTTCTACTAGGAATAAGATATTTTGGTTGAAAATGGGCAATAAGTTATATGAATCCCTTCTCTTCTGTGACTTTGAATAGTTAGTTACTCATTGCGATAAAATTCAATATTTTCTGTGATTTTGGGGTCATTGATATGCAGCCCATTTTTTTAAACTCGCTGATAAGCCAGAGTGCAGTCAAAGAAATAAAATGACTCGTTTGAATTATTTAGCTCTCTATATATCTGTAGTAAATGATATCTGACCAGTCTTAGATAACTCGAATACTGCTGATCATAATTTCTTGTATGAAGTTGGTAACATCTTCTCTACAAAATATTTTCTACTAGGAATAAGATATTTTGGTTGAAAATGGGCAATAAGTTATATGAATCCCTTCTCTTCTGTGACTTTGAATAGTTAGTTACTCATTGCGATGAAATTCAATATTTTCTGTGATTTTGGGGTAATTGATATGTCAAATCTTTTTTGGGGAGAAACTCCTAAAAACTTGCATATCTCACGGCTTGGATCTATTGCCCTTTTGTGGTTTCCCTTGTTCTAGGAAATACAAGACTCTCCCTTTTACTATTAAAATATTTGGACTTCCAGATATTCTCTTCAATGATGATTTTCCATATGTTCATGAAGTGGTGTAGTACTAAATATTAGATTTTATGCTGAAAATTATATAAAATATATTTTTTTTACATTTCTTTATGGTTAAAGGAAAGTTCATAAGAAATTCCGGTTCCGGCCGGAATTTTTTTTGTGATTCCGGCTAATTCCGGTTCCGGCCGGAACTGAAAATTTCAGTTCGGGTACACCCCCTAATATATATATATATATATATATATATATATACTATATATATACTATAAATACATTTTTATACCAATACACATATAAATATATATAAATATATATATATATATATGTATATATATATATATATATATATATATATATATATATCCAACTCAATTTTTCTCTTTTCAAATTTATTTATTTTTCGAAATTTGTTGGGGAACTGGTGCGGTGCGATCCAAAGGCCCGCACCACGCCGCACCGCACCGTTAATTTTTTTCGTGTTCTGCACAGCACCACACTTTTTATTTTTTCTTCCGCACCGCACCGCACCAGGTCGCTGAAATTTTGATGCGCCCCGCACCGCACCCGGTGCGTTGGCCAACCCTAATATATATATATAATATATATATGTATATATATATATATAGCATAAAACAGTAATCCATAAATATCGTGTGAATACATATACACAAATATATATATATATATATATATATATATATTGACTAAAACATATCCAAAAATCGATATATCGAATATCGATATTTTTCTGGCGATAATATCGAAGGCGATATGATATTTTTTTAAATAATGATATATCGATTTATCGATATTTTTAGATATCGGCATCCCTAATTTAGATCAAATTCCCTAATTTTGTATGTTTGCTTTTTTATTTTTGTAAAAATGTTAGAAATTAGGGTTTTATGAAATAACTCACAAGTAGCAGCAATATATAGAGAAAATTTTATTTTTTTATTTTTTTGTTAAATCTCAAATTTTTTTCAGTGGATACACTGAGTATGTTAGCTTTAAACTGGCAAAGTAAATTTTTGATCCAAGCAGTATTAGTGGCCAAAAAATGGGGCATAACTTGGTCCGATTCACCCCGCTGTAAAAATTGATGGGGTGACTGACCACCATTGTTTTTTTCATATTTTACATATTATTATTGACATTTTTATTACGGATAATAATTTAAATGTAATAAAGTTACTTATATTAAGTGAAAATTTTTAAAAAATGAAATTTTAATAAAAACGAATTCAAAAAAGTGTTAAAATTTAAATGAAAATCGACCACCTTATTATATTCGTATTTTATTTATCATTATTGACATTTTTATTACTTATTACGAATTTTAATATGATAAATAATTATTATATTAAGTAAAAATTAAAATATAAAATTGAATTTATACGTTAAAGACGAATTTAAACAGATGGTCCGAGTCACCCCTCAATGGTGGTCCGCTTCACCCCTCCACGGTCTAGCTGACTCAGCATTATTCAAACTTTAATAAAACTTTTATTATTAGAATTACATTATTATTATTTTGTGTGCTTATGACCGACTATAGGGCCGTACAAAAAAAATCTCGTGGCATTAGGGGAGAGTCGGGAGACCAAGTTATACCTAAAGTGGTCCAAGTCACCCCACCCGACGCTATTATTTTTTCAGAATAAATTATGTGATTTTCATAAAAATTGGGGGTGACACCCCTCTGCACTACTATTACCAACCAAATGTGGCGGTCTCAAGGAAAAAAAGTTAAAGCCTTTCAAAGTTATTAAAACTCTCAAAGACTTTTCATTTTTGATCCATCAAGGTTAGGTCTCATTTCAGGCGCTCTAGTTCAGGTTATGATATGTTTAGTTAGGTATTTATAGGCATTAAGAAAGGCTATTGCTTGGAAATGAAAGAAATGGTAATAGTTGAGTTCAACAAATTCTATTGAAATATCAATATTTTTTTTGTTTTTGGTAATTATTACCCAGAGGGTTGTCACCCCCGATTTTTATGAAAATCACAGAAATACTGTAAAAATAATAATGAAGAATAGTGAAAATGAAGAAACAGTTGTAGGAAAAAAAGTTAGCCTCAAAGTTATTAAAAATCCCATAGACTTTTCAATATTAGGTTAGGTCTCATTTCAGGCCCTCTAAGCCAGGTTATGATAAGTTTTGTTAGGTATAGGGCTACACAGAAAAATTTATGTAGAATTAACTTCTTATCATAACCTGAACTAGGATGGCCCTAAAACGAGCACGAGGCCTACAAATTTTTTTTATAATAAAGTATGAGAAAATTTTAAACTTTCAGAGGCTGTGCTGTAACTTTTTTTACTAAAGAGACTGCTAATTTTCATTTAAACTATTCTTCATTATTATTTTTTTTTAGAGTAGCCTATATCCTGTGATTTAAATTTTTTTTTTTTTTAATATATGTTTTTTTTTTACAACTTTGAGAGGCTGTAACTTTTTTTCCTAAAGAGAGCGACGATTGTCATTTTCACTATTCTTCATTATTTTTTTTAGAGTATATCCTGTGAATTTCATAAAAATTGGGGGTGACAACCCTCTGGGTAACAATTACCTTTTTTTAGACATCTTTTGTCCCTATGTAAAAGTATTAAAACAGTGGTGCCAAACCTCTCTCATATATAAATTTAATCAATGTACCCAATTTTTTTTTTTTTTTTTTTTTTTTTTTAAATTTAAGTTTAAGTTTAGGTTATGATAAGTTTTGTTAATTATACACAGTAAATCCATGTCTACTTAACGAAACTTATCATAACCTTGCTGATTTTTAAAACATAAAAAGAAATAAATGAAAACAAATAATGTTGCCTACAAAAATATTGTAAATGTCAAATTTTTTATTAACAATATTTGGCAGCATTGCTTATAGGTATATCGAAACCGATTGCTTTTTAAAAAATATCAATATTTTTAAGAATCTATTACCTGGATTGGAAACCCAATACAAAAATAAATTAAATTTTATTAACTTATGTCATCAGCATAGCAGCAGAATATAATTTTTTGTAACGTCATGAAAAAATGCATGTGGCGGGATGGTAAAAAATGCTGCATCTAAGTCAAGCTTGCAATGAATATTAATTAGCTCAACATATTCTGACAGCAAAAGATTTATATATACATACAGTAGGCCCCATTTTCTGAAGTCTGGTTTCCTTCTGTTAAATTTTTTTTTATCCTCTAAAGAAGTTTTTGAGAGAGAAGCTTGTTTTGAAACATTGCTTTAGTAAATCTTTAACTGTGAAAGAAACTCAAGGGTTTCATAAAATCAAACCAAAATATAAAAATAGTATTTTAAAATGTCAAATATGTTTCAGACATTTTCAACGAAGTTTTGAATTGTTCTAGTTGAAGAAAGGGAAGTTTCTAATAGAAATTTATTGGATGAAAGTAATAAACAACCTGATTTAAAAAACATCAGTAGATAGTATGTAGCATGTTCGTATAAAAATGAACTATGGCTGGGATTTGTTTCAGTATATATATATATATATATATATATATATATATATATATATATATATATATATATATATATATATATATATATATATATATATATATATATAAATCAGGGATGGGGAGTCGAAAAAAAATAAATCAACTCCCGACTCTGACTCCCAGAGTCGATATTAAAAACAACCGACTCCCGACTTCGACTCTAAGAGTTGATATTTTAAAACTGAATTCCGACTCCCATTGACTTTAAATTTTGTACGATTATTAATAGCATCGCTCGCTGTTGATAATTCGTTAATGCACAATACACAAGTACATTTTATTTTATAACCAGTTTTATTTGCTATTTTAATATATTTCCTGGCAGTTAATGGATTAATAAAATTCCCATCACTGAATGCCATGTTGACATAAAAAAAATAAATAAATGAAAAAAAGTAGCTCAACCACATAGATTAAAGATTTTACTCCACTATGCCAACAAACATCCACGCCAATATCAGTGATGCAACTGATTTTGTAATTCATAAAAAAAAAAAAAATTCAACATAGTTGCAATCATATTTTGTCGAAACAAGAATGGACGTGTTTCACAAATTTTTTATCTTGAGTTTTTAAATATATTTACAACCTTTTTATTTAGATTTTGGTATTATTCTAGAATTGAATCGGTGTTCGTTCGTATATATTTCTATGAGAACATAGTCTTTTATTGTCTATGGAAATATAGTCTTTTATTGCCTTTCAAAATAAGCCGACTGGCTTTCTTTCAAGTTGGCTGAAGAACGAAAATTTTTGTCATATTTTATTTGAAACGTATGTTGCTTGTGTATAGTTATGAATTATTTACTTATAATTTATCTTTTGTGTATTAATGAATACATTGGTGATGGAAATAATTTATTAGTGTTTATGCAATATTAGTTAGTATTAGAAAAAAAAAATTTGTTTTTGCTATACAATATTCCGTTAAGGTCAAAATTTAAATTACATGTAAATCTTGTCTATCTTTGAAGGAGTGCAAAGATTTGAGGAAATGCCCCAGTAATATATATATATATGTATGTAATAATAATATATATATATATAAATATATATATATATATATATATATATATATATATATATATATATATATAATAATATATATATAATATAAATATATAATAATATTAAAAATATATATATATAATATATAACTTAATATATATATATATATATAATATATATATATATATATATATATATGTAATACATATATATATATATGTAATAATATATATATATAACTATATATATATACTAATATAATATATGTAATATATATATATATATATATATATGTAATAATAATAATAATATGTATATATATATATATATATATATATATATATATATATATATACCTATATATATAAATATATATCATATAATATATAATTTAAATTTTGTTCTTTCTGTTTATTTATTTCATTGTTTATTAAACTTAAATATTAGTTTTTTTACTTAAAAACAAATTATCTATGTTAGGTTTACGTGTTCATAGTGATAAATCAGGATAGTTTCCATTTTGAGGCAACAACGATAAATCTAGAGTTGGGTTTCGTTTAATTACGTGATGCCAAATGCTCTTTTTCTTTTTTTTTTTTTTAAATTTAGAATTAAAGGAAAATTCTTTTTGATTTTAGAGTTCATGAATAAAAATAGCTGCTAAAGAAGACGTGCTCAATGCAAAATTTTTATTCCATATATTACCATTAGTTCATAATCAATGTTAATTTTGGTTTTATAATATTACAACAAACAAGACCATTCAGTGATAGTCATATATTTTAATGAAAAGATTCAGGCTGAGTTATATTTATTTGAATCTTTTTAAGAAATATTATAGCATCTCATAAGTACGATATTTGTAATTTAAAAATTAATCATATTTAAGAGGAAATATTGGTTTTCTTGGTTTGGGTGAAACACTTCTTATCCTTACTCTATCGGAAATATACAGAAATATATTAAAACTCCTTAATAGATCAAAGAAGACCAGTTTTATATATACAGTACATTAATAAATAAACAAAAATTCTAAAGAATTTCTAAGAAAAAGCTAACCTACTATCATACCTGGATGGTGCCATTTTGAAAATTAATAGACTGATACAGATAATATAGGGATAATCGATATTAAAATATTTCAATATTCGACTACTATTAATATACTGAAAAGTAGCAAAATCATGAACACTCACAG
Organism: Trachelipus rathkii; assembly: GCA_015478945.1. Classification (NCBI taxonomy): domain Eukaryota; kingdom Metazoa; phylum Arthropoda; class Malacostraca; order Isopoda; family Trachelipodidae; genus Trachelipus; species Trachelipus rathkii. Next base: position 4,755 of record JABUQX010142949.1, on the reverse strand, counting down.
GTTAAGAAGTGCAGTATTTTATTGATTGTCTCAAGAAAATTTATTTATATCAAAAGTAAATATATTGAAATTTGAGACATTGATATACCACTATCATAAATGTATCATCAATCTCTGCCGATTATTTGGTGATTAAGTGAGGAAAAATTACACCAGAACTGGAGAAAGATTGTTTCTGCATTATAATTTAAGATAAATTTAAAGTACTAAAATTTTGTATGTCTGTCCATGTTCTCACATATTATAATTTTTTTTTTAAAATCAATGTTTTGAAGATATTACTATATATATATATTAACATTATATAAAACATAAGTTGAAATATAAGGAGCATGAATGATTTTTATATTAAATAAATCATTATTAATCAAAAGAAATTATTATTATTATTATTATCACATACCTTCTCCCCCCAAGACTGGGGCTAGGTCATGTACACAAGAAGCAGAAAAGTAGTAAGCGAAGAATATGGCCTTAGAGTCAAAGCCCCAGCCTTACCACCCTTCATACTATTACTGAGAACTGTTGCAGTCAGAAAATCCAACCCAGAGCTTCACAGGACCACAGAACCCTCACTATGACATCTCATCAATAAAGGGTTCATCTCTTGGCCCAAGTGGGCCACAATCATAACCCCTCACAAAACTCGACCATTCACTCCTATTATTCACCCTTCTTCTCGCCTCTGCCAATCTCATTTTTTCTTTTTCAGGCATTCCTTTACTGATTTAATCCACTTTTTCTTTGGTCTCCCAGCCTGTCGATTCTCAGCACACTCACCACTATACACCCGCTTAATCAACCACTATCATCACCCTTTTCAAATGACTAGAAAAACTAACTCAATGTCCTCATTTATTCTCATTTACCTTTTTCTTCTCATACCTTCCTTTCAGTTTCATTCCTCATTTTATTCAATTTTTTTATTCTAACTAGGGATGGGCTGAGATATCCGGCAACTATCATTATCCGGCCTATCCAACAAGTTTTGACTATCGGTATCCGGCGGATATCATTGATATCCACGGCGGATAACGGATAATTACTTCTAAAAGTAGGTTCTTCCTACGTTTAGGAAATATTCCAAAAATTTTAAAAAAATATATATATATATATATATATATATATATATATATATATATATATATATATATATATATATATATATATATATATATATATATATATATATATATATATATATATATATTTGTTTAAATTTTTATGTTGTGTATCAATGTTATATTTTTTATTTATCTTTTATGTTGACTGTACAATACAATTTATCTGAATCTGAAATTTGGTGGTGACAAGTTGCATAAATTATGGTAAAAATATGGTAATATTAAAATATTATAATAATATATTATAAAAATATTAAAATATATGGTAAAAAATATGATATTTATAATGGAATTAAGCTACCAAGACACATGTTAATGCAATTTTTACCACCACAATTTTATTCTCACGTTTAAGTATTGTAAATACTAAATAGTAGTTACCACTGCTTATTTTAACGTGTTTAGGCATGTATTATTTACCACTATATATAAGCACATTCTCAGAAATTTATAATAAAAAAACTACAATTTAATTCTCAATGTTGCCCGCCTTCAGTGATAAAATATAAAAATACCAGAGCAAATGTCAGGGCACAAAACTTGATAAAATACAATGTTGGAAATAAATATGACGTCTGCTATTAAGAAAATGTGGTGCTACGAATAAATGGTCAATATCGATTATAGCTTTATAGGACAATCGAGAACTAAATAATTATTGATATTGAGAATCGGTCGATTAATAGTAACACTCAATATCATTTTACATCAGAAATAAAAGAAACCTGTTTAAAACATGATCCTTTGAAGAAAAAAAAAAAAAAAAAAACGATTTTTCGGTGTTGCTATCAAACGTACTATCAACGTGTAAAAATTTGTGGACTATAAATTTTTGGCATTCCCTGAAACTACAATTTTTTGGTAGTCCTCTAACTGCGGAATGATATAGGCATTCCATGCTGTAATTCCACAACATTTTTCAAATTATCGCAATTGCAATTCCTCAATTTATTTTGGTATTCCGAATTGCGCGGACTTAAATTGCGGAATGTCCACCTCTGAGATATATATATATATATATATATATATATATATATATATATATATATATATATATATATATATATATATATATATATATATATATATATATATATAATACTGCTATATATATATATATATATATATATATATATATATATATATATATAGGTCAGCCTCCAAGATTAGATGTCAATGTATGTTAAAAACTATGATAGCTACGTAAAAACTGAATACATTTTTGAAATCAGCGCACATTGTAATGGAGGAAAATGAAGAAGAAATAAAATAAAGAGAGATAAAAAAAAAGTAATAATAATCATAAATGAAGAAGAAATAAAAAATAAAGTGAGAGAATAAAATGTAATAATAATAATTCTCTCGTTCCCCCCAAATTTTCGCGTTCCAAAGTCATAACCCCAATATTTTCTTTTCAATGTTAAGGCGAACATACACGCACACGCGCACACACACACACACACATACACACACTATGATAGATAGATGTTCTAGAGAAATTAAATTTTTTGATGACCTGACCTGACCTAACCTAAACTATATGCAAAATTTGTATTCAGATTTAAGGTTAATTTTTATTTTGAGCAGTTTTATATTTTGCATCATCTTCATCCATTTGATTATTGCATTGTATAAGGAAATCATTTATATTTATGCATTTCATTCTTAAACTCAGTTTGAGAAGACCCTATAATATTTTGATTATTTTTAAAATTCTTCATTATTAAATTTTTTTTTTTGTTCTTGCATTACAATATGTACGCTAAATTCAAAAATATATTAAGTTTTTATATAGATATAGTGTTTTTTTTTTAGATACAGGGGGCACCTAAGGAATTGGCCATATATATATATATATATATATACGGTATATATATATATATATATATATATATATATATATATATATATATATATATATATATCTATATATATATATATATATATATATATATATATAATCAGGTATAGCGATCGGAGCGGGGTGACGTTGGCCCACTTTAGGTATAACTTCTTCCCACTTTCCCCTAATACACTTTTTGGATTTTTTCCCCTGAAAATCAAGACCCTATAGTAGGTCATAAGCACAAAAAACTATTTCTGAAATTCTTTTATTATTCGTAAAATCAGAGTTGAAGTAAAGCAAATTCAGACTCACCTTGGAGTGGTGAATCGGGTCACCATTGTGGGGTGAATTGTTTAAATTCCTCTTTTTATGTACGAGTTCAATTTTTATTATTCCCATTTCGTAGAATAAAATGTAAATTCATGTGAAAGTTAGTAAAAAATTACTAAAAATTTTAATAATGATAAATAAATAAGAATAAAAATGTGGTGGCCCAATCACCAAATTCGTGGGAATTTTGACACTTTTTTAATTCATATTTTCCATATATATAAATTTCATTTTTATTTAATAGTACACTTAATATAAGTAACTTCAATTTATTATATTTTAAATTAGCTATACATAATAAAAATGTCAATAATAATAGGCTACATAAAATAAGAATAACAATGGTGGCCCAATTCACCCCATCATCAATTTTTATTGGGGGGATGAATCGGGCCAAGTTAGGCCAACGATTTGCTCACTATGCACTGTTTTGGAACAAAAATTTAGTTTGCCACTTAGTTTAAAAGCTAACATACTCAACTGTATACACTGAAAAAATATATAGTTAAAATCTGTCCATAACTTTTCATTTAAAACAAAGTTAAAAAAAAACTCGCATTTTTCAAACGTGAAATTCTATTTAAGGACATTTTATACACTAATTTATTATATTTTTTAAAAATATAAAAACTCTCTAGAATTAAAGATAATCTAAATAAAACTTGTAGTACTACCACGATGAGCAAAAAAAATTTTTTTTTTAATTTATTTAACACACCCCGCCCGACGCTATATAACAGACTGCCGGATATCCGGTATCCGGCTAATTCACTATCAGGTATCCGGCCGGATATCCGGTTAACTTCCAGCCGGATATCCGGTATCCGGCTATCCGGCTAATTCACTATCCGGCCCATCCCTACTCCTAACACGCCCCTAGGATTGTCCATCTGAACACATTTTACTTTAGATCTATACCTCTTATTCCAGACCATACTCTCACTACTATACATTAACACAGGTAACAACATACCCTCTTGTAAGATCCTAGCGCGCTCAAGACTTATTCCCTTTACATCCACCAAATGATTTAATTGCATCAGCCACCTTCCTGTCATTCACAATTTTCCTTCTACACTGCATCATCTGTTTCCTTTTCATTTAACATATAGCTATCCTAAGTATTTAAACTCAGACACTTGTTCCACCTGCTCACTATCTAATAGTACTTCCCACCGAGGACTGTCCTCACTCAGAAACATAACCTTACTCTTATCTTCGTTTACTTTCAAACAACTCCTTTTACACAATCTCAACCAATCCTCTCAAACTATTTTCAGATTCACCACACAAAACCAAATCATCTGCATATAATAGGTGGGCACCCTCCACTCTCTTCCATTCTCCATCATTGTAACAACATCCCCTGCCAACCCCATCCATATACAAATTGAAAAACCAAGGAGACATAACAGATCCCTGCCTCACTCTGCTATTAATATGAAACCAGTCATT
>JABUQX010142948.1:15000-17500 GCA_015478945.1 Trachelipus rathkii | reverse complement strand
TATATATATATATATATATATATGAATTTGTGGGTGTTTTTTGGTTCATGCGAAAATGTGTAATAATAAGTGTTAGTTAAAACTTTGAAGATAATTCTTTTCTAGAATTTCATTTCATAACAATAAGTGACACAAAGTTAACGGGCCCGGGTTCGGTAAATAAATCAAAAAACCTACTGTAAAAGTGAACTTCTGTTAACAAAAACACAGAGAAGTCTCCTCAAAGATCGGAACTACTGATTAAAGTTGGCCGAACTTCATATTTTGGCACCGCACCTCACCGCACCGCACCAGTACGTCAATATACCCTAAAGCCAAAATTAATTTTTTTGTGTAGTTGTTTATACTTGTTTAAAAAGTGAAATATTTTCTATTCTAATTTTTATTTTTTATTTTCCTTTTCTCAATTAATTAAAATTCAAAATTTACCTTTTAAAAAAAAAGAGATAAAACTTCTTTAATTTCACTCTGGAAATTGAACCGCTGACTACCTTCGCTACTCGAGCTCAGATCGTTACACCACATGAGATATTTAAGCCCACAAACGAATGCCATTATTTATTGAAGGATTATTTATCATAATGATAATTAATTAAAATGCTGACAATCTTTGACAACAATAAGCAGCTTTTGTAATATGGATTTAGACTCTCTCTCTCTCTCTCTCTCTCTCTCTCTCTCTCTCTCTCTCTCTCTCTCTCTCTCTCTCTCTCTCTCTCTCTCTCTCTCTCTCTCTCTCTCTCTCTCTCTCTCTCTCTCTCTCTCTTGATATATTAATGCCTTAGCTTAGCAAAAATCTGCGCATATATATATATATATATATATATATATATATATATCGTATATATATATATATATATATATATATATATATATATATATATATATATATATATATATATATATATATATATATAATAATAATAACTTCAACTCCCAGGAAGGCATTTATCTGCCTGTCAGTGTGTGTAGTCTCATCCTCCATCCGTCTCTATCTTCGAAGTCTCCACCTCTTCTCAATTCCATGATGTTCGGGAAGTTATGCCTCTCCAGTACCTCTTCTACTTCATCTCTCCACCTTCTTCTCGGCCTCCCCCTCGGTCTCCTGCCTCCGGGCCTCCACTCCCAAGACCTTTTCGCCACTCTCTCCTCCCCCATCCTCTCTAGATGTCCCAGCCACCTCAGTTGTGCCTTTTCTATCTTATTTCTCATCGCACATACCCCTGCTCTCTCTCGTATATGTTCATTTCTCACTCTATCTCTTCTGGTCTTTCCCAGCATTACCCTCAAAGGCCTCATCTCCGCTGCTTGTATTCTGCTTCTTGTGGATACGTTGGTCGTCCAACTCTCCGCACCATACATCAATATGGGAGTCAAAACACTCTCAAAAATGATTTTTTTCACCTGCAGGGGCACATTCTGATTCTTCAGCAAAGGATAGAAAACGCTCACGCTTCTTCCGTATTTTCCTATCCTTTCGGCGATATCTTCCCCAACTCCTCCCCTGTTTCCGAACACACTTCCTAAATACTTAAAACTTTCTACCTCTTTTATGTTGCTGCCATCTATCTGGATATTTAAACCTTCTCTATCTCTCTCTCTATTTATTCTTATAAACACCGTCTTCTCCTTATTCATTTTCAGGCCTCCCTCTTCGAAACACATATTCCACCTTTCCAGTCCCTCTGCCATGTCTTCCTCCTTCACGCTCCAGAAAGCTATATCGTCGGCGTATGCCAAAATACCCCATTCATCATTTTTATTCCATCCCGCTTTAAAATTATTTATAACCTTATCTAAATATGCAATGAACAACAGGGGCGATAACACACTCCCCTGCTTCACCCCTGTTCTCACTTGAAACCACTTATCATTTTCATGTCCAGTCCTCACCTTGCACTTACACACCTCGTACAAGCTCTTAATTGCATTGAGCATTCTCCCCGTAACTCCATATTCTTCTTCTAGACATCTCCACAACCTATCTCTAGGCACTGAATCAAAGGCCTTTTGCAAATCCACGAAGGCCACACTCACCCCAACATTGAATTCCCATGTCTTCTCTGCAATCTGTCTTAAACTAAAGACCAGATCTGTTGTTCCCCTATTCTTCCTGTACCCGTGCTGCTCCTCTCCCAACTTTGCCTCTACTTTCCCTCTCAGTCTTCTCTCCAACATTCTTTCATATACCTTTACTATGTGGTTTATCAGGGATATGCCCCTGTAATTTTCACATTTACCAGAATCTCCTTTACCCTTATATATTGGCACGATTATTGCTCTCCCCCACTCTTCCGGCACTCTACCACTCCTCCAGAACCTATTCAGTAACTTTAGGATATACTTCTTTGTTTGAGCCCCCGCCTCCTTCACCAGCTCTATACTCAAACCATCTATATATATATATATATATATATATATATATATATATATATATATTATATATATATATATATATATATATATTTATATATATATATATATTTGTTATATATATATA
>JABUQX010142948.1:0-7500 GCA_015478945.1 Trachelipus rathkii | reverse complement strand
ATATATTATAAGAGAGTTGGAAAAAGGTATTAGTTAAATATATATATATATATATATATATATATATATATATATATATATATATATATATATATATATATATATATAATCACAAGTCATGTCATGTCCATCACTAATATATATATATATATATATATATATATATATATATATATATAGTTATAGTATATATATATATATATATATATATATATATATATATATATATATATATATATATATATTTGTTATTTATATTCTTGGCAATATAAAAATATTTATTCACAATAACATTTAATATATTAAAAGATTAAAACTATTTACAGTAAGTTAATTTTTAGCTTTCGCTCCTTACATTAAGAGAGCTTCCTCAGAAATAACTTTAATAGAACTGAACAGAATTTTAAAAAACAAATAATAAATAAAGGATTAATTTATAGGTTGGTTGGTCTTCACGTGCCGTTCATCTTGATATCTCCGAAACATCTTGAAGAGAGTAAGAAAGAGTTCTGGATTTTGTCGAGCCTGAAGTCTCCCGGCGCTTTATTGAAGTTATCTATGTTGTAAATAAAAACGGATTCCATAATTTTTCTTTTTTTAACCTGGTGGCAAAATTTTATAGGGGAGGCTTCTAAAATATTTATCTTGTGATTGTTAGTCCTTCGGTGAAATGTCAATGCAGAGTTCATGGAATCATCCTCAAGATCTTGTTTGTGTTCATTTAGCCTTCTGGTAAAGTCATGAGTTTCACCTATATAAATACTGGAGCAATCATAACATGGGATTTTATATATACATTGGGATATGTGTTTAGTTGATTTGGGGGGTTTGAAAATTCTTTTTAATGGGACGGAATTGTTTTTTGTAAAACAAATATTATTTGGAATATGTTTCTTAATATTGAAATTTAAATTACATGGGATCGGAAGATAAGTAAGGTTGTTGTTAGAGGTAGGAGGGGAACTATTATAAAACTTTTTCTTCGCTTTTTGATAAGCTAGATTAATAACATAAGGAGGATAGTTTAAATTACCGAATATAGAGGAAATAAATTTAGTTTCTGTAGAGAGAAAGGGGGGGGAACAGATATTAAAAGCTCTAAGGTAAAGGGAAGAAAGAGTAGCAAGTTTAGTGTTGAAAGAATGTGTAGAGAACCAGTGTATGTAAGAAGAAGAAGAAGTGGGTTTCCTGTAAATAGAGTAAAGTAACTGGGGAGAATTTTGCCATGAAATTAAAGTGTCAAGAAAAGGAATAGAAGAATTATGAGGTAACTCATGAGTGAAAGAGATCGAAGGATGGATGTTATTAATGAAATGTAGGAGTTCTTGAATGTTAACATGTTTTGGGACAGAACAAAAAACATCGTCTACATATCTTAACCATGTAGAGTTATGGAGAAGGGGATGATCAGAAATAAAATAGAATTCGAGTAATTCCATACAGATATTACTAAGGATAGGAGAGAGAGGGGATCCCATAGCTAGACCGTAGGTTTGTTTAAAAAATAGATTGTTAAAGGTAAAAAAGCTATGTTCTAAAGACAGAAGAATGAGTTTTTTAATGAAAGCAAAAGGATAGTTTAAAGTAAAGTTTGTTTCCGAGATGAATCTCTTCAAAAGGTCGGGAGTAAACTGAACAGGAACTGACGTAAATAGAGAAACGACATCAAAACTTACAAATTGATGGGTAATAGGGTTCAAAGATTTGGTACGGTTTATGAAATTTAAAGTGTTAGAAAGATGAGAGCCGGAAATATTACCTACTAACGGATAACGGATAACTAACACATATCCCAATGTATATATAAAATCCAATGGGATGATTGGGTTTGTGGATCTTCGGAAGGCCATAAAATTGTGCCAAATTAGTCATATAAGATTTATTGTTAGAATGAACGTTAGGAAATTGTTTACATATCAATTTAAGGTTTTTATTAAATTGAATTTGGGAATTTTTCAAAGGATTGGTATTAATTTTAACATAAGTGTTTTCATCTGACAAAATGGAATTACACTTTGAAATATAATCTATATGATTTAAAATAACGACTTGATTTCCTTTATCACTTCTCGATATAACAATATCTTTATTCTTCTTAAGATCCATTAAAGCTTTGTAGAATTTAAGTGGTAGATTATTTTGTTTTCTACTAGTAACTATTTCATTTATCAAAATGCCTTTCAAAATGTCCTGATTTAAATTATGATCGTTGGTAAACTTACTCCAGGTATCGAAATCGTTTAAGAATTGTAAGTTGTTATCTGAGCTCTCTAACGCAAAAGACAGACCATATCCCAAAAGAAGTTTTTCATCAGGTTTAAGTACATAGTCCGATAAATTAACAATTGCATCTTGATTAGAGGAGTTATACCAAAGGCTATGCTTAAAAATGCAAGTGAATTTATGATTCAAAGATATAGATTTTTTACTTACTATATTATTTTTGGTTTGATGTGATGAATCCAATAATGCAGTAAAGTCATCCAATCTATTGGGGAAGCAAGAGTACCAATGTTCTTGAAAAAGTTTAAATGTGTAATGGCAATTTCTAAAGCTACGCTTTATCTCTCTTTTAATCTCGTCGATCTTCTCCAAAAGTATATATTTTTTAGCAGAGGAAAATGGAATGAATTTTTCTTTTTTTAGAAATTTTGGAATTAGAGTCTTCGGAATAACCAGATTATTCAGGCAATTTTTCATGAAAACCAATTGGCATTTCTTAAAGAATTTTCAAACCCCTCAAATCAACTAAACACATATCCCAATGTATATATAAAATCCCATGTTATGATTGCTCCAGTATTTATATAGGTGAAACTCATGACTTTACCAGAAGGCTAAATGAACACAAACAAGATCTTGAGGATGATTCCATGAACTCTGCATTGACATTTCACCGAAGGACTAACAATCACAAGATAAATATTTTAGAAGCCTCCCCTATAAAATTTTGCCACCAGGTTAAAAAAAGAAAAATTATGGAATCCGTTTTTATTTACAACATAGATAACTTCAATAAAGCGCCGGGAGACTTCAGGCTCGACAAAATCCAGAACTCTTTCTTACTCTCTTCAAGATGTTTCGGAGATATCAAGATGAACGGCACGTGAAGACCAACCAACCTATAAATTAATCCTTTATTTATTATTTGTTTTTTAAAATTCTGTTCAGTTCTATTAAAGTTATTTCTGAGGAAGCTCTCTTAATGTAAGGAGCGAAAGCTAAAAATTAACTTACTGTAAATAGTTTTAATCTTTTAATATATTAAATGTTATTGTGAATAAATAGTTTTATATTGCCAAGGGTATAAATACCAAATAAATATTCTGTTTACGGAAAAGTAAAAGTTTCTCAAATATATATATATATACACCATGCGGTGTTACTGCATGAGGGTTTCGGGAAATATATATGTATATATAGTAGTTCTAGAGATCCTTAGAACATATATATGCACACACATATGTATATATATTATGTATATATATATATATATATATATATATATATATATATATAATTTTTAATACAAACTTCAAAGAGTAAACATCCGCATCCGCATCCGCATCCGCATCCGCATCCGCATCCTCATCTACTTTAAGATCCGCATCCGCATCCGCATCCGCATCCTCATCATCTATCATATACGCATACATATTCGCTTCCGCAGCTAACTGAAATCTTAAATTCCATTCATAACTAACACACATCTACATATATATATATATATATATATATATATATATATATATATATAAATAAGAGTATATAGACATAAAAATATTAAAATATACTCTAAAATAAAAATATATATATATATATATATATATATATATATATATATATATATATATATATATATATATATATATATATATATATATATATATATACTAGACTATCTCTTTTTGTTTATCTATTTCAATAATACTTCTTTCTTTCATTTTGCATCATATCGTGATAAAAAATTAGTATCCTTATAACAAAATTTTATAACTAATTTTTTCAACTAGTCACCTTCTTTACTTTACATCTCTCTCTCTCTCTCTCTCTCTCTCTATATATATATAAGGTTATATATATAGTATATATATATATATATAAGTTATATATACAGCATATATATATATATATATATATATATATATATATATATATATATATATATATATATATATAAATTTTTTTTTGTCATTTTTTCTTTTTGATATCTTTGCCATTTTCTTGGTTCCTTTTATTTTTATCTGTCGTTTTTCGTTTTCTTTTCTTTTTTTTTTATTTCATTTTACATTCTTAATGTAATGGCATTTTTTGGTTTTCTTTCATTTTGTGTTTATGCAGAGTTCGATAAATCTGGTTTATGTATTTGGTCATTGTTATCATCCCCTTTTTGTTATCCTCGCAATCACATTTTCTTATTTATGTGACGAATGTAATGACAATTCTTCTCTTCGAAATGTCTCTGGATATGACTTTAAGTGAATGGAACTTTTCTATAGAATAATAATAATAGTTATAAAAACCAAACAACAACAACAACAACAACAACAACAACAACAACAACAACAACAACAACAACAACAACAACAACAACAAATAATGGAATTTTTTTTTTTTTTTTTTTTTTTTTTTTTGAATTGGAGAAGCAACAAAACTTTTTGGTCACGTTTAAATTTATATTTTCAATTTCAGTTTATTTTAATACTCATTTATTTTAGACTTTATAATATATACTATATTATTACATATATATATATTATTATATACATGTTATATAATTTATTTTATGTATATTTATATCTCCATAGTTATATGCTATTATTATTATTATATTTATGTATATTTATATATACATATTATATATATATATATTATTATTTTCCATATATATATGGATGTTGATTTATATATTATTGTTATTATATATTTGTACAATTTAGACATATTTTTATTTTTTATACAAATTACATATAGAATATATATATATAAATATATATATATATCTATACATATATTATAAATATAATATATATATATATATATATATATATATATATATGGTCAGCCTCCAGAAAGCAACATGCATGTAACTAAAAAACTAGAACAGCTACATGAAAATAAATAAAATTTTTGTAATCAGGAGACACTTTTATGGATGAAATTAAAAAAAATAAATATAAATAACTTTTAAAAAATTTAAAATTCTTAAAAATGTTGCAAAACTGTATGATAATTATCGTTTTTGAGAAGTACGAAGGAGCGCCAGAGTTGCCAAAAGTTGAATTTTTTTTTAACTAAACGATACCCCAGGGTAAACCACAAAGATGGAACGAGCCGGGGTTTCTCGGCCTACCGAGGGATGACGGGGAGACGAAGTCAACTTTCTTCCCACCGTCAGCTCGAACCCCCTAAAAAATAATTATAAAAAATTAACATTTTCTCCAGAGCATGATAAAAACAATTTTTGGCAACTCTTGCGCTCCTTCTACTGCAGAAACGGAAGCTTACTCAGAGCGTACGCTGCCAAGCCTAAGATTATACTAATATTTAAGGGGTTATTAATAAATATTAGAATAAAATACATTTTTTTAAAGTTTAACCCATAAAATGACTCGCTGAATTCAAAAATGTTATTTACTTTCCTGTAGCTGTTATAGTTTTTAGTTAGTTGTTTTCTGGAGTCTGGCATATATATATATATATATATTTTTTTATAATATATATATATATATATATATATATATATATATATATATATATATATATATATATATATATATATATATATATATATATATATATATATATATATTTATTTAAAGGTAATATATATATATATATATATATATATATATATATATATATATATATATATATATATATATATATATATATATATATATATATAGGTACTTTATGATTTCGCCAACCACAATAAAAAAAAGAGTAGATGTAAAGTTGGTATTGCGTATTCTATTATGCAGCAAGAACTGCCATTCACGCCTTTTTTTGTAATGGTGAATTTTCATATATAATTTAATTAATATTAACAAAAAAGTAAAAAGAAATTGATATCTATTTTTTTGGACTTCACATCTAAGCTTATAAAATGAGTAAGCTTAGGCAATTTATTTCAGTTTAAATTTGATGTATCTACGTAAAGTTTGTAGAGTGAATTTGGATGCCATGACCCTTTTTTTTTCTTTTTTTTTAGAATTAATGAATATCGTAGGGTGAGATACACACTTCTTAGCCTCCCCCATGGCTGGCAGACCGCCCGCGGATCTACCGAGGGCTTTTGGCAAAACCGGTACCTAAAAATTAAAAATTAATTTCTTCTTTTTGGCTTTACAACATCGCAACTTACAATTAAATACCCTATATAGCATTACCAACCATTCCGATGCTAATTTTATTATTGCCCCTGTTTAAAAAAAGACCCAAATATCTATATCGAGCGCAGGTATTTTTAAATGCATATTATATATATATATATATATATATATATATATTAGAGTTATATATATGTATATATATATATATATAATATGATATAGAGTTAGATATCTAAATATATATATATATATATATATATATATATATATATATATATATATATCATCCCTCGTAGAACGTGTCTTGCTATACCACGGTTGGTAAAAGGATGATAAAACAAAAAATTAAAATTACAAAAATAAAATTAAAATTCTGTAATACATACTAGGGGCTATATTAAAAAGATTATAAAAAAAGATTAAAATAGCAAAAATAAAATAAAATTCTGTAATACATTAGTCATACAGTTAAAATGTAAAGTACTACAGTACAGATACAGTTGAAATGAAAAATACATTACATATATATATATGTTATACCAAAGTATGGCACCACAAACCCAAGTTAAATGAAAATATGCAACACTTTTTCAAACATATCTCTAAGAGATTTCATGCTATATATTATATACGGTACTTTATTTATTTATTTATTTTATGTAATATTTTTGTATTTCTTTTTATTTATAATTAATTTTAAGTTTAATTTTTATTATTTTTTTTTCATTCTAGTTTTAGCCTTGAGAATAGGTTGAAGATTTGTTCATCCGAGACGAGTCGGTAATATATTTAGGAATAGAAATGTTTGTTTTATTTGGTCCTTCTAGCTATTATATATATATATATTTTCTCTCTCTCTCTCTCTCTCTCTCTCTCTCTTCTCTCTCTCTCTCTCTCTATATATATATATAGTATATATACTATATATATATATATATATATATATATATATATATATATATATATATATATATATATATATATATATATATATATATATTTATATATATAGTATATATATGTTATTACAAGATATATAGTTGTTATTATTAGTTATATATATATATATATATATATATATATATATATATATTAAACATGCAAAGTTTCAATATAAATGCGAAAACGGTTAAACACCTAATTCCATAATGAACGAAGTACAATA
>JABUQX010142947.1:0-7500 GCA_015478945.1 Trachelipus rathkii | reverse complement strand
GACAGAGAATTTCTCTTGGCTCTGTAGATATCTTTGCCAAGGGAGAACAATCGCTCCACCGCAGCGCTAGACGGCATTGCAGTATTGTACCTTATAAAGAGATCAATGAACACCTTCTCATTGTTAAAAGCTAGGTCTGACAGGCTGTCTGTCGATTTCGCCTGCAGCCACTTATTTACAATGAGAGCAGCTTTACTATTGACTGATCTTTGATGACGTTGACCTTGAGTTAGTTCAGTGTAATCATCAGCATCACAGATGCTTGAGTAGTAGTCCTTCTCTTCCATGTCCTCTCCTCGCTGCTGCTGGTACTGTTGGCGTTCTCGAGTTCGGTAAGCCGCAATAACTCTTCCACCTTCTTCTCCATCAGGGCCTTGACCTCTGACTTTTTGGCCATTGTTTCTTCAAAAGACCTCATCCACATCAGGCGAAACTTGGGGTGGAAGGCAGTGGCCAGAAGGTACTCCTCATCTTCAAAGGTGCTGGAGAACCTCTTGTCTATGACGTCAAGGAGGCTATTGACCAGAGGGTTGCAGAACTGGAAATTGGCATTGGTCTTCAAGTCAATCAGCTTTTTTTTTTTTTGGCCACAATGAGGGTGGGGATCAGGCAGCCCAGATAGCACTGTTTCTCCCCTTGGATTTGATCCAGTGCAACGGCGACTGGTGCCATGACCTGATAATTGAAAAAGCTTAGGGACTACATTCACTACACTAATAAGCGTAAATAAAAAAAATCACCGACAACGCTGGAAACGTATCACTTTTAAAGTTTTAATTAAAATGTTTACTCATTATGACGCCACTGGCCTGGTAAGAGTTGCCAGGTGACGATTATCGTTATATAGATATCTATATGTTATAAAAAGATAGATTTATAGAAATATATATATACATATATACACACACACACACCAAAATATATATATATATATATATATATATATATATATATATATATATATATATATATATATATATATATATATATATATATATATATATATATTTATATTTTTAGAGAGTTATATATATATATATATATATATATATATATATATATATATATATATATATATATATATATATATATATATATATATATATATATATATATATATATATATATATATATCAGGGCTGCGGAGTCGGAGTCGGAGTCGTGGAGTCGGAGTCGTGGAGTCGTGCAATTTTCCAGGAGTCGGAGTCGGAGTCGGAGTCGAAAATTCTGTGCAAGAGGAGTCGGACTTTACTGCACCATCTTTTAATTTTTATTGGGGTTATTTAGACCTTGAATATTGAATTATTATTATTATTATTATTATTATTATTATTATTATTATTATTATTATTATTATTATTATTATTATTATTATTATTATTATTATTATTGAAACTGAAAGTATTAAATTGTTTTAAAATGGCTGTTTTATAATAAAAATAAAAATAATTTGCATTATAATTATGTTATACATTTGTTTCCGAAACTGAAATATATTTGTTTGTCATGTGTTGCGCTGCGCCTGCATCTTTATGTCTTTACTATAGATGTAGCGGATGGTGATTTTTGACTATCCGCGGATGCGGATAGTAAAAATCACTATCCATAGACATTGGTACTTTTATATATATTATATATATATATATATATATATATATATATATATATATATATATATATATATATATATATATATATATATATATATATATATATATATATATATATATAAAGAAGGTTGGAAGTTTCGTAGCTGTCAGGACAAGTGAAGATTTTCTTCGCATGGTTATAGGGCGACAGAGCTAGCAACCTGGTCCTTTCCTTTTGCTTGTATTACTCTTGGACCAGTGTTAGAATCTTATGCGCCTAGAAGCAAGATCCTCTGGAGACCTCTGGGTGAACGAGTTTTGAAGCCTAATGAAAGAAGATGCTAGTTCTACTGAAAGGGCGAAAACCCTACCTGAGAGTATTAACCAGAGGACTAGCAATTATGAAAAGAAATGGTTTTCAAAATGCCTAGGTTAAGAGTTTCCTGGGCCAAAAGAAGATGTTGACCAACTGACAGGGCGATAGCCCTTCCTAGAGTTGTGATATATATAAACATATATATATATATATATATATATATATATATATATATATATATATATATATATATATATATATATATTTATATATATATATATATATATATATATATATATATATATATATATATATAAACCTGTGTTACCAGATTGCGAGATATGGACCCAACTCTTTTGCACCCCACCAATCTCTTTCCCCAGCCTCAACCCATTTGAAAAAAAGGTTATATATAGAATAATACTTGAAATTAATAATTCTCAAATTATGTTAAAAAAACTAAAGCTTCTGAGCCCTTTAAAGGAGAGTTTGCTTCTCTTTTCTTCGTAAATGAGATCTGCATCGCTGAAAAGATGCTCGCCAGCTACACTTATTGAAGAGCATGCTAAGTATTCCCTGCCGAGTTCTGCAAGATGTGAAAAACTTTTACAATATCACGCCATCAAACCAATGGATCTTTATCCGATTCCAAGAGTTTTCGTTTTTGATAATCTTCGATCAATGACAGAGTGTCCTTTGACACCTCTGAACAAGACTCTTCATCGCTGCTAGAAGCCAAAAGAACGTTCATGGATTCTGCAATGGTTTCGCTAACATATAGTAAATGTGTGTCTGTTTCTGCAATCTTTTCCTTTAGCAGCATTTCATCACATAGGCATACTAAATAAATTTTAACCCTTTGTGAAACACGTGGTTCAAGAAATTTGGTTTTGTATCTAGGATCCAGAAAAGTTACTATTGCAGATGCGTAATCGTTTTGCAGATTTTGAAATCTATTATCTATCTCCAGCATTAGTGTTTCTGTCACCTTTGAAAGTCCCTTACTTTTAATAGCAGCATTTAGCACAGCTTTCATCGTTGCAACTAGAGGAATCTCGTCTGGCAAACAAGAATTTTCTGAGATAATAGTCTTAGTTACCTCTTCAAATGGTTTAAGAAGAGTAATACAATTACCTAAAATCGTATTATCATCACCTGTCAAGCCTTTCACCTTTGTGTTTGTTCGAAGCATAAGGGGAGACAGCTTCATTTATTTCTCCATCCTTCAAGCATGTACCAACTACTATTCCAATGAGTCTGAACATCTTGCGTTACAGAAAGTTGAGGAACATTTAGTCTCATAATTCATAAATGAATACTATCCGCTATCCGCAAAAAAATTCATTACGGTATTTTACCGTATAGCATTTGGAGATTAGATTCATTGGAAAAGTGGTATATTTTTTTATTCTCAAAAGCAAGCGAAAAAAATAGTTGAAACAAAAAAATGTTTTATTGTAACTTTGTAAGCACTAAGCTGAGTCAGAGTCGAAATTTTGAATTTGACTGCTGGAGTCGGAGTCGGAGACGGAGTCGAAATCGCTATGGAGTCGGAGTCGGAGTCGGAGTCGAAAATATTTGTTTAAGTGGAGATTTGGAGTCGGAGTCGGAGTCGAAAAATCCAAATTTGAGATTAATGAATCAGTGTTGGAGTCGATAAATTTTTACGACTCCGCAGCCCTGATATATATATATATATATAGCAAAAAGTATCGCGATACCCATTATTGATAAAAGATTTTATCGGATAGCAGATAACCCGAAACCGTTATCGCGATAAATTATCGCCATATAGTTATCGGTAGTTTGGAACAAAAATTATCGCGATACCGATTATCGGTAAAAGATTTATCGATGGTCACAGATCAACCGATTCTGTTATCGCGATAAATTATCGCGATAATTGCTACCTATGTATATATATATATATATATATATATATATATATGAGAGTAAAGATATAGATATATATATATATATATATATATATATTATTATTATTATTATATGTTATATATGATGAGAGAGTATATATATATATATATATATATTATTATTATATATATATATATATATTATTATTATTATATATTATTATTATTATTATTATATATATATATATATATATATATATATAGTAGAGATATTTATATATATATGAATAAAATAAAAATCTATATAAGCTTGGAAAGTTAGATCTTATATTATTATAGTATAAATATACATATATATATATATATATATATATATATATATATATATATATATATATATATATATATATATATATATATATATATATTATTATATATATATATATATATATAAGGACCTTAACATTCCAAACAGAGTTTTATGACCAGACATAATTAAATTAACAAAGTCAATATCCCTAACCTGCCTTTGTACTTTTTTGTTATTAATTAATTTTTTTATTTTTAATATTCTATTTATTTTTTGCTAAAAAAACTAGCAATTTTTTACAAATGGCATTGAAGAAATTAAAAATAACATTGTTACCCCTAATAAATCATTAAAAGGAAAACGTTCACTATAAAAAAGTAGAAAACGAAATTAAAGGCTAAGCCAAAAAATAAATAATTAAATAAATAAATAAATAAATAAATCAATAAATAATCATTATTAGTAAATAAATTACCAGTTATAATAAATTATGACAACAATCGTAATTATTATTATCAACATTAGATAAAAAATAGTTAATCTCAATCAACTTTTGTCTAATTTTTTTTTTAATGCAGATATATTCATTCGACCAAATACATAAATTTTGTTAAGATATTGTTACTTACGGGATTATATATATATATATATATATATCACGATAGATATATATTATATATATATATATATATATATATATATATATATATATATATATATATATATATATATATATATATATATATATATATATATATGAGAGTTTATGAAAATGTAAATAATCTTCTAATCAATTAGTTATCTTAATTGACAATTAATGAAATTAATATTAATAAAATAATAGAAGCTACTGAAAATATGGAGTTATAATAGGAACAGCACAAGAACTAGAAAGTTTTTTGAATTTTTGTTGAGGAAGGGAATGAGAGCAATGTACTCCCTCCATATCAGAGAAAGTGAACTGATTTACATAGTTTCTAGCTAGTACCAAATGGTCGACATTGTAAAAATATGATATATAAATGTATGTATATATGCAATTATTTTCAAATTATTTAAATATATCTAAATATTTATATACATTCGTATAGTATGTATATTATATATATATATATATATATATATATATATATATATATATATATATATTGCTTATGTCATAAGATATCTGGGTTATTTAGAGTTTCTAACGAATCCAACAAAACCTAACCTAACCTAACCTAACCTAACTTAACCTAACCTAACCTAACCTAACCTAACCTAACTTAACCTAACCTAACCTAACCTATCCTGTGGGCAGTAAATGAATTTTTTTGGATGCCAAGTCGACCATTTTCCCTGTCGATTATTTGTGCTAGTCCCACACTGTGTACCCTAAGCCCTAAGGGATCCCTCCCTTCGGGGCGGTGATTATTCGAAGAGAAATCAAAGCGGTACGATCGTAAATCCGACCAGTTTGAGGTACCAAAGTTCTAAAATCGTTTCCTCCTGTAGGCGGGATTCTTTCCTGAGGAAGACTTGAAGGGACATAACAGGTTTAGAAATAACAAGGTTATCAGAAGGCCCTAGAGCTGCAAAAAGTTTCACACACTATAAAGAGGAGGAAATGAACATCTTTGAAGGTAATAAACGGTAAAAAATGTTGGGTTCACCTTCAAGATGATAAGGTACAAGACGTGTATCTAGCTGCATCATCTGCCCAAAATTATTCTGGATATAGAAATTAAAAGAAAGCTCACCCACTATACCTAGAGAACTAGAAGAAAGCCAATGAAGGTGGTATGCATTAAATTCACCCAATATTAAGATTTTAGAGAAATTAGAAGAGAGAATGTTCTTTATTTCGAGGTTAAAATTTAGAACAGTTGTTAGAGTTAGAAAATAAATAGCCAGAGCAAATAAATCAGTCAGATTGGTGAGAGAGAGAGAGAGAGAGAGAGAGAGAGAAAGAGAGAGAGAGAGAGAGAGAGAGAGAGAGAGAGAGAGAGAGAGAGAGAGAGAGAGAGAGATTACAAATTTAGAAGAACGAGAACAAACATCTTTGTTGCGCACATATGCAGAACACTCAAGCCTTCGACTGAGTAACAAATTGAGGATAGAAAACAGAAAGAAGAGACAGAATAAGGTTTGCTATCGGAGCGCCCAAGTGTTTGACTTTCAGTTAATAATAAGAGAAGAAAGAAGAAAGAAGGGTGAAAGAAGAAAGGTGGTGTTCAATAAAGTCGAAATTAGAATAAAGATATCAAATGTTGTGGAAAATAATGAAAAAAGGAAGACCGATCACCATAGCAAGAAGGCGAAATCTTATCGGCGGCAATCCCGTCAATGGTGGCCGCGAACAATCAAGTATTGACGGCGCGGGGAGACCATGCTTTCATTTTAAAGTTATACTGTGGAGTATGTCAAGAAGGGGAAGGTGGTGGGAGCTCTTACTTAAAATGTTCCCAAGCACTCCAGTGTATGTTCGAACGAACACTAGATTACTTTATGGAGAATGAAGCGTGAAAGGATGAACCATTAAAGGGCAATGAAGCGCAGAATAATATTAATACCCAACCTAACACTCCGTGGGGTAATCCCAGAGTGGGCAACTACATCTCCTCATATATATATATATATATATATATATATATATATATATATATATATATATATATATATATATATATATATATATATATATATATATATATATATATATATATATATATATATATATATATATATATATATATATATATATATATATATATGAGGATATATATAATAGTATATATATATATATATATATATATATATATATATATATATATATATATATATATATATATATATATATATATATTTATATATATATATATATATATATATATATGAAATAATAGGAACTAAATTTCATATTTATAACATTTGTCTATGAAAAAGTAATTAGAATTTATATAGCGAGCGACATTAGCTGATTTTGACGATCTTCATTAAACTTATTTGAAAGAAAATATTTTCTAAAAAAATTCGAAAAATGCCAGGAATAAAGTTACATCTATAATTTTATATTTATAGAATGTTTACTGTTAAATGTTTTTTTACTCTAATTTGTAAACTACTTTTTGAGGTAGATATTAATTTTTTACATTTTTAATTGCTATTGTTGAAGCAATATTTTTATTTTTCCAACACTAAGGGACGAGGGTACTGGGGGCGGAAACCTCTTATATAGTCAAAATGTTTCGTGTGCCACCCTTGCCTTTACATTAAAAAATTAATATAAATGTTATTATCTAATGATCTATTAAGATAAAAAGACACCTCAGGTCATATATATATATATTGAAGGGCGCACGAAAACGCGAAAGCGTTTCAATGATAAAGGAAAACGGTTAAACACCCATCTATGACTGAACGAAGTACAAC
>JABUQX010142946.1:12500-22435 GCA_015478945.1 Trachelipus rathkii | reverse complement strand
TATATTGTTGTTATTATATATATATATATATATATATATATATATATATATGGACAAAGTTACATAACGGCCACACGGAAATCGGATAAATATATATATATATATATATATATATATATATATATATATATATATATATATATATATATATATATATATATATATATATATATATATATATTTGTTTAAAAAAGTAATACTGTAAAATATCTAACAACTGCTCATTGTTTAAGAATGCAAATAAATCTGTTAACAACATTTCTGCCGTTGTAAAATAAAAAACATCGTACATCCCTAAAACTTTGTTATTTATTTATTTTTTATTTTGTTAGTTTTAATTTATTTTGTACTTTTCATAACTGAAATTTGCCCCTGATTCCAAAAAAGTATTCAATTTTAGTGTAGCTATCGTTGTTTTTTAACTATGTGCGTCGCCTAATCTGGAGGATATATATATATATATATATATATATATATATATATATATTATTATTATATATAGATATATATATATATATATATATATATATATATATATATATATATATATATATATATATATATATATATATATATGGATTATAATATATCGAATTATAATTGGATTATAATATATCGAAATATCGATATATCGAATATCGATATTTTTCTGGCGATAATATCGAAGGCGATATGATATTTTTTAAAATATCGATATATCGATTTATCGATATTTTTTAGATATCGGGCATCCCTAATATATATATATATATATATATATATATATATATATATATATATATATATATATATATATATATATATATATATATATATATATATATATATATTGTTATTATATATATATAAATATATATATATATATATATATATATATATATGATATATCTATATATATATTTTTATATATAGCGCACCTCTAATATATATATATATATATATATATATATATATATATATACTTTATTAAGACAAGGAACGGGAGATCGAACAAGAAAAATTTTCATAAATTTCTCACAAATTTTTATAAAGATTGCAAGAAATAATAATAATATTTATTTATTTTTTTTAAGTGGATGTATATGGATTTCACTGATACAAGAATGCGGCTGCTATACCGGGTTAGTAAACTAACGACAGGGGGGGAAATCCCTAACGGAACGAAAAGAGGAACAAAGCTGAGATGGTTAGATCTTATATAAGATGTTCAGTTCCAATAGGAAGGCAAAAATGCGATAACTACGAAAATGAGATGATTCGGATAAGATGTGCTGAAGGCGATGCTGAAGAAGTATAGTTAGCACGTCAGGAAAGAACTTGCTTCTAAGGGTCGAGATGGCAACGCAATCCACAAAGAGATGAACGACAGTGAGAGGTCGGGGGAACCCCCCGCGAGGATCTCATTACAAGAAACTATGGGTGATTTGTATGACCCAGACGCAATTGAGCCAGGACCACCCTCCAGGAGGTGACTCCTCCTACTAGATGAAGACCACCGGCCAAGGACGGGTTTGACATTCCAAAGTTTGGCGCCACGAGCATCCTCCGCCCAACATGACTGCCAGCCATGGCGTGGGTCTCCGACTCAAAGAGATGGAGAAATCTGTAGCAAGGAAATGGCCCAGGCGCACAGCAGGAGTGAAAGATATTGGCAATACGACACCTCGTGTGCAGCCGCCTGTTTGCTTCCTCATCGGCCCGTTCGTTACCAGGAACATCCCATATGGGAGGGAACCCAACAGAACTCAATGTTGTGGTTCTGCGCAGGTAACAAGCAGAGGGACTGTTGAATGGCACAGACCAAAAGGTTACGGGTTGACCGGTCAAGCAACGACTGGAGAGCGCTCCGAGAATCGGAAAATGGTATATCATTCCCACGGGCGTAGGTAATTGATCCTGTTCACGGCTATGGACATTGCTATCAGTCTAGCTTGTAAGACAAATAGGGTGGAAGGTGTGGATAGAGTGATGTCCGAAACACAGCTGAAGCTCCCACCCCTTCCTCCGTCTTGGAAACATCGCTATAGAGTCGCTATGGACCTCCACGTGAGACACAAAGGAATCGCTCAACTGCACTGGGTGTGCCTCCGACTTACTCAAAGACTGGATCCCACTGCAGAGAGCAGGATGCGGATAAACCCTCTGTGAATGGGTAGAGGCTAGAGGTAAAATCATATTGCATGACCACTCTCTGAGAAAGGTCGAGGAAAGCGAAGATGGAAGTAACAACCGTAATAATAATAATAATAATAATAATAATAATAATAATAATAATAATAATAATAATAATAATAATAATAATAATAATAATAATAATAATAATAATAATAATAATAATAATAATATCCTTAACAATATTAATAATGATATTAAGCCTATCAGACTTAAATAATTTAGGCTTTGATCTAGCAGATACTTTGCCGCTTGCCAAAGAATACTTCCAAAGCGTAAATACCTTAATTAATACTTAAAAGTGGTCAGCATCTCGAAAAGGCCAGGCATGTAACTAAAAAAACTAATAACAGGTACACGAAAATAAATATCATTTATTAATCAGGAGACATTTTTACCCCGGAAATTAAAAAGAAATAAAAAAAATAACGCTTTTTAAAAAATTAAAATTGTTAAAAATTTTGAAAAAATTACAGTTTGTTGACAATTTGAAGATGCCGCTTACTCCGAGTGAGGACGCAGAGGTTGCAAAATGTTGATTTTTTTTTTTAAACTAACCAATACCCACGGGTAAACAAGAACGATATGAGAGAGTCGGGGTTCCTCGGGATGACGGGGACTTCGCCTCCTCTCGTCCCTCCGTCGGCTCGAACCCCTAAAAAGGATATAAAAAAGAAAAAAAAATAATATTTTCTCCTTTTGAAAAAAAGCGGTATTTGGCAACTTTTGCTCCGTCGACTAAATGCAGCTTTCAAGGTCATTCGGAGCGTGCCTGAAGATTTTTACTAATATTTAAGTAGTTATTAATAAATATTAGAATAAAATAAAAAAAAATTTAAGATTCTTCGATGAAATTACTTCCTAAAATCAAAAATGTTATTTATTTTCCTGTAGATGTTATAGATTTCTAGTTACATGCCTGAACTTTTCGGGATGCTGGCCCTTAAAAGTATATTATTGTAAAAATAATAGGATATACCAACTTACAGTTTTAATACAAATATGTATATATTTTTTATAAATTGCAACGCTTATTAGGCCTCCTTATATTTTTCACTAGTCACAAAAGAAGCAAGTTCAAGTAATGAACGAAAGAAGTTAATGACTCATTGAACGGGCAACAGTCACTATCTTTTTTTCTTAAGCGAACCAATAAGAAATGAGAGTACAGCATAAGAAAAACATGTTAAAAATTACTAAACGGATAATAACCGTGTAAGAATAAACACATTTTGAGCCATTGAGAGGAGCGTTTAGGAAATTTTTGGAAAAAAAAAGTTTATCTGTTATCGAAATTGAATCTAATACAATTTAAAATCTGATAAGAAAATATTTTATAAACTCGTAAATTAAGGTAACGGTTAACGGATATAGGGAAAAATTTTAACTCGTTAACGTTAATTCTCAAATGTAACTCGTTAATAGTCCGTTACGTCTTTTCGAAATTAACGAAAGCGTTAAAGTCAATGAAAAATTTAACGAGTTAATTAACGGATTAACGCTTTAACGCGTTAATACCCACCTTTTGTATATATATATATATATATATATTTATATATATATATATATATATATATATATATATATATATATATATATATATATATATATATATATATATATATATATATATATATATATATATATATATATATATATATATATATATATATATATATATATATATATATATATATATATATATATATATATATAAACTTGGTGAAAAACTTATAACATCTCTGTAGTTATCTACTGGAGGCAAATGTAGGGATAGGGTTTGGTTTTATTTGGGTCATACCTAACTCGGGAGTGTTGCACAGGGTTATAAATGTATATACCGTATGTAACTACACTGTGTAGGGAACTAAATGGCATAATAAAGACAACCAACCAAATTACGAAATCCCGAAAGTACATTCATAGGAGAACAAGATGGCAAGACACCAACCAACTAAACAAACCCTATGCTGTAAGTCGTAGCTTGACAAAGACTGCCACAATGGAAAGACACATCGTCAGAGAAGAGGAACGTGCCATAAGAGTTATCACACTATCGGAAGCAGGCCACTCTCAAAGCCAGGTGGCTCAACAACTCGGGGTAAACCAATCTACGGTCAGTCGAATCCTTCAGGGAGACTGGCAGCAACCGTAGACGACATGGTCAGGGTTGTCCGAGGGTGAAGTCCGAGAGAGATGACAGATTCGTCCGTATGGCACTGCTTCGTGATCGTTTCCAAACAATCGTACAGCTACAACACAGGCTCTGTAAGGTCAGACATGCTCCCATTTCCGACCGTACAATGAGAAGACGACTGAATAAACGTGGAATACGTGCTAGAAGGTCTGCCATCGGCCCTCTCCTGACCAGGGAGCATCGGGTTGCCAGATTGCATTTTTCACAAGCGTATGGAGATTGGACACTCGCGCAATGGAGAAATGTACTCTTCACAGATGAGTCGAGGTTCACACTACATGGACCAGATGGACGTGGGCGAGTTTAGAGACGTGCAGGTGAGCGCTTCCTTTTGGAGGTGGCTCTGTGATGGTGTGGGGTAGCATTTGCTTGGGTGCTCACAGGGTATTGCATATCGTGAACAGAGGAACGCCAACGGCTGAATGGTATGCGGAAGACATCCTCCAAGAGTATGTAGTGCCTTTCGTGCCCTTCATTGGCGTCTATTTTTTGTTACTCCATGACAACGCCACACCGCACGCTGCACAGATCATCCAACGGTACCTATAACAGGTAGGGATCAGACTCCTGGCCATTCCTGAGAGGAGCCCGGACATAAATCCCATTGAACATGTTTGGGATTTGTTGGGTAGGCGTGTTCAAGCCAGTGAACATGCTCCTTCCACACTCAGGGAGCTTACAACCGCTTTGACGAAAGAATGGGACAACATCCCGCAGGAGACCAAATCCATGATGATTTCATCAATGCCAAATTGTTTGGAGGAAGTTGGAAAGGCCAGAGGGGGTACAACCCATTATTAGACACCTTTATCCTGCATTTCACATTGTAATTTGTAGCATATTGTTGTTGCTTAATAAAATCATCATATCCAAACCTCTTTTTTTCGTTTTCTTTATTATATCATTTAATTCCTTACACACTGACGTTAGATACATGATTTATATTTTTTAACCCTGTAACACCCCGAGTTTGGTATGAACCAAATCTTAGCCCTACATTTCCCGATATATAAAGAGTTTAAATTATATTTACGGGTGATGCATTAAATTTATCCGCGAACGTTTAATTTATATTATGATGAGTAGTATATATATATATATATAGAGTATATATATAAGTATGCGTATAAGTAAAGATATATATATATGAGAAGATGTATATATATATATATATATATATATATATAAGTATATATACATGGGCGTCGCCAGCTTCCAAGCAAGGGGGGGGCAGCTTTGGAGCTTTATATATATAGCATAGTTATATATATATGATATATATATATATATATATATATATATGCTGCTGAAGAAGAGTATATGATATATATATAGAGAGCATATATATATAAGAAAGAATATTACATAAAACTGGGAAAAAAACATTTGTATGGATAATTAAATGATTATTAATATTTAAAAAAATTATTTTATTAAACAATAGAATATCAATATAGTAAATAATGATAGAAAATTCACAATATAGAGCAGTTGCAAAATTGATATTATTAAAAAGTAATTTCTTTGGGTTCAACACAAATTTGTCAACTACTGTTTAATAAAATAGTTATAATTGTTAAACACAAATTTTCTGTGTACACTCATCATAGCCAGTCCATTTAGCTTGTCGTCTTCCATAGTACTTCGCAGCCAAGTCTTGATCCTTCGCAGAGTACTGAGATAGTGTTCTACTGTACTGGTTGGTGGTGCATGGTTGGGCGAGTAGCATCATCAAAGCCTTTTTCGTCTAACGGAAAGAAAGGTTCAGTCTCCTTAAGACTTGGGAGACAACAAGATCTTTTAGTTCTTCACTGCTTTCTTGTTCTTCCAAATTTTGTACCAAAGTTCTAGCTCTTCTTCTATGCCTTTCTAAGTGGTGAAAACTATAAAATGAAGCTGTCTTTTCCTTTTAACTCATCGATTGTTGTGAGTATGTGGAAAAGATGTAGATATGTCAATGCATATGCAGGTGTAGTAGAAAACCGTAATTCCAAAGAAGAGGTTATATAATCTAGATACGGAGTTATTAAGGATCTTCTCCAGAACTCCGTGGGATTTGTTGCTGGATGGTTGCTGCGGTGCTGCTGCCTACCAAATATCCGTGGTATATTCAGATCAAGTCCCAGTTGCTCGGCGATTTGATTAGCACTTAATAACACTTAATCGGTGATTTTTCTTCATCTTTCCGGTGGCTCCTAACCATTTCCACAATATGTTGAATGTGCTGCGAGGTTTTGACGATATCCAAGGTCTTGGATTGAAGAGCATTTACTGGCTCTAACATTGCTGAGTACTTCGCGATCAATATCATAACCATGATGAATGACGACTTACATGCCGCTGAATGCAACTGAAAAGCAACTTTCTTGTGGCGGTATTTCCTTCAATGGAAAGGATTTTTAATGCTTGCATCATTCATACAAAGTGCTCCTTAAACACTATGATGCACTTGTGTTGTTCAGATCATCTGGTCTGGCACAGGATTGGGATGTTTGGCATTAATTTTCTTCTCAAGACCGACTCTCGAAAAAACGTAATAATGTCCTTTATAGTTCCCACAGTATTGCGGATTTCTGGTATTGTGTTCAAATCATTTACTACTAGATTTTGTTTGTGTGAAGAACAATGAAAGAACAATGCTTTTTTATACTTTTTCCGCAATATTGCTTGGACACCTCCTTCTTTGCCAGACATCGTAGAACAGCCATCGAAACCCAAGCCCACGCATTTCTCGGAATCCAGTTCTTCGGTCGTGACAAAATCGTCAATGGCTTTCGCAATGGTTTTTGCGTCAAGCGCTTTCAGTTCTACAAACCCCATAAATTTTCACTTCATCGGACCCCGTCGAAATAGTAACCCTATGGATAATTGCTTCAGAAATATCAGTTGATTTCATCCTGCTAGTAAGCTATATGCGCACGCTTCCTTTACCTTATTAACTATGCTTTCCTTTATAGTAGTACATCACTGTAATATTAGAGAAAATGGATCTCTTTTCTGAATCTAACCTGATTGTAGTATTTTTCTTCCCCTTTCTAAAAATGAGTTTTCAATGACTGACTTCCGGCATCTTTCCTAAGCGGCACAAAGCTCGCAGCACTCCCCTCATCATGATGCTATCCGAAGCGGTAAATCGCGCGTACCAGAAAATGTCACACATGAAATTATTGAGGATAATATTTTTTATTTTCTTCTATGATTTTCTTAGAATGCTGGTTAATTTGGATGTCTACCGGCACGTCCTGTAGGAATAATCTTGCAGCTTCAACAACAGTTTTATGCCACTCTGTGTTTGTATGTTCCTTACAAACCACATGAACATCTTTATATTTAGTGAAAGGTCTTATTATTAAAGAGCCTAGGACCCCTCTGATACTTTTATTTGGTGGAAATAAAATAAAAAACTTGCAAAATGCTCCCTTTAGGCGCCTGGAATATGTCAGCCAAGGTGAATATGTCTCCAACCATTCATAATTGAATTTCCTCTTTAAATGGGTAGCATCTTCCAAAAAATTATAGGTCTTAGGTGGAATCCAACACTCTTTCAGTAACTGTTTCTTTTTCTCAGTTGAAATCATAGATGAATGTCCAACGTATCTACCAATGTCATTTTCGTGACTGTCATCTACTGAAACGCTAGCTTCGAAATCTGGACCCATATCTTGACTCGTCGAGGTGCTGGGCCTGGGTGTGGGTTCTTTCATGCGAAATATGCGAAGTAGGAGGGATTGCCTCTTGTGTAGTCTTAGTTGACTTATTGGTATCTTCCTCGTTTTTCACCGCTTCCATTTCCATTTTTATGTCTTCCTTTTCAAATTTAGAGTAGGCAAAACAATATATATATATATATGGAGAGCAGTTATATATATATATATGTATATATATATATTTTTAAAATATTTAAAAAAATATATATATATATATATATATATATATATATATATATATATATATATATATATATATATATATATATATATATGTGTGGTCTGTACTACTGTAAATCTCTGTCACAAATGGCCATAGGCTAATAATTTTACTAACATTCAAAGATGTTAACAAAAAAAATTAAAAGTATAGCAAACTATGTTGAAAACCACTAATTTCTGTGTTGTAATGAAAAATAGTTTTTTAAAAATGAAACTAACCTTCTTATGGACAAGTAAGATCATGTGTTACAAAATCCCTACTTTTCAGGAGTAAATACACAAAGTTTTAATATTATATTTAAGGTAAAACGTACGTACCAAGGAATCTCCTAATATCCATGATCTGATGAAATTGAACTATAACCACACTGAGGTGGTGTTGAGCGATACTCTAATGCTAGCTTTTGAACCATAAACACTATAATAAAGAATTGAGAATCCGACTGAACACAAAATCTAGAATTTATATACAACATTAAAAAAAGCATAGATAGAATAACAACACAAAGCTCCTATCTACAAATTAAAAGATATAAAATGAGTGGTAAGACCTGTATCGTCAAAGAGAAATATACTGTCAAGAAAGAGAGGTATATGTGTATAGAGTTAGCAGTATGTTACATATATATATATATATATATATAAAGTATATATATATAGTAATATATATATATAAAGAAGAATATATATATATATATATATATATATATATATATATATATATGTGTGCAATAGTATATATATATATATATATATATATATATATATATATATATATATATATATATATATATATATATATATATATATATATATATATATATATTATGTTTGTTTTTTATTTTTATTAACTAAAAATGATAACAAAAATGTTATCGAGAATAACTGATAAATCATAACAAAACTCATTTATCGATAACCAAGATCCTTATAACTGTGAGGTAATATCGCCGATAAGGCTGATAACCGATAAATCGATGGTATCTGCCTTCATGTATTTCATTTTATTATAAATAAAATGTAAAAAAAAACACGACTTTGGTTTTTAAGAAAATGTTAAAAATAAATTTATTAAATCTTCTTTTCACCTATTATATAGAGCCGTTTTCGTTTTTGCATTTGTGCTAACGCTGGATAAGAAATGCTAATCCAGTTTTAGCACAAATTTCGGGCATAATCGACCGATTGTTTACAAAAATTTTGATCAGCTGTTCTAATGGAGCACGTGGTTTTGGAATAAACAAAAATAAAAAAAAATAACAAATGATTTTTATTACAAATAATTGATCAACTATTGTGATGGAGTTTATCGATTGGAAAAATAGATTTAAAGCTAATTTCATGAATGAAACATTCATCAAATCAACGAACTACACGCCGCAATCTTATTTGTTTACATTTTTTTCATTAGCATTTCTAAAATTCGGTAAGCACGGGAAAGAGCAACCTTACAGAATTTAGGAAATTCCTAACGTTTGGTTAGCATTTTACTAAATTTGTGCTAAAATTGACATAAACGAACGCAACTTTAGCATTTTACTAAATTTCGTTAGCAAAAGTGCAAAATCGAAAACGCCTTAAATAAATAAATTTTTCAGTTTTGTTTATTCAATAGCGATGCGGTAGTACTTCAATTT